>JALIZH010022083.1:0-60421 GCA_030522465.1 Rhipicephalus appendiculatus | reverse complement strand
ACTGATTGTACAATAGCCTTTTCCAGGCTGCCTTCCTGCGCCTATAGTCTCTCGAGCAATCATCATTCCACCAAGGAGAATTAGAGTTTTGCCTAACTGATGAGACCACAAATTCAGATTTCTCGCGGGAATTATTCAAAACAGAACATATGCTCTCAGCCTTCAACTTCGTGCTTTTGTCCGATAGAGAAGCCAGTGAAGAAATCAAGGAATTTTTAAACTTCGAGTAATTTATAAACGTACTGGCATTAGACATTGATGAGGCTACCGGACTTACTATTTCGAAGGTAACCGGCAAATGGTCGCTATTTGTAGCGCAATCAACCACTGCCCAAGACGAAACATTAAGATTGGAGCTTGTAAAAGTTAAATCCAGCGCTGAAGAAGTCTGACCACTCACGTATGTTGGGCTTCCTGAATTTAGACATGTAAAATGATTATCTTGGGAGACGCAGAGGGGTCATTCCACGTGCCGCAGTGTAAAAGAAAAAGAAGTATCAAACAGCGTCGAAATGTCATATAATCATATAATCAATCCTTGGCCAATCCCCCTGAGTGGGTATGAGCGATTTCAGAGGCAACAACAACAGTGTCGGCTTCTGCATTGTGGACACTCGCAGCGCGTCGCTCAAATACAAATACGTAACAACTGCGACAGTTGTTAGTTCACGCTTGTCCTGTGTATACATATGCGTCCTTTTCGAGCGTCCTTCTTTGTGCTGCGGTGGGCGTCTGTTTGCGCACCCCGGCGGCCACCTGGCTCCGTGCCAGGACTCGGACGGACGGACGGAAGGACGGATAAACGGACGGACGGACGGATAAACGGACGGATGGATGGATGGACGGACGGATGGACGGACGGGTGGACGGACGGACGGACGGACGGACGGTTGGATGAATGGATGAACGGACGGACGGATAACGTTTGAAAACTTTATTACAATAGAACGAATATAAATATTTTTTTCTGGCAAACTAGCAATTTCCATGTTATCTTTTTCTCGGACAGGAAAGGGTAAGAGCACACTGGTAGGCACTCACGAAACTGCACGGCGTCTGCCCGCGGCCCGGCAGCACTGGCTGTACCTTTGAGGAAAATTGAAGGACACTTTGCACATTCCAATGTGCATTCGACGGAGGCTTGTGGCCATTCGACTGACTATGCTATGTCTTTTTTTCTCTTACACTCTAAGTGGGATGGCACACGAACGGTATGTGGGCGTGTTTTCTTTTTTTATTTATTTACCGTGAATCACAGCGAGGCGTGAGACTAATCTGCCTCCGTTCGTTACGTTCGTATTTTCTCGCGCTTAAATTGATGGACACTTTGTAGTTTCGAAAGTGTGTTCCGGGAACGCCTGTGTCCATTGAGACGGCGTCGGCCAGAATGGAACGCGATGCGTGCCTCTCCCTCTTTGCATGATTGGAAACGCTGGGCACAGCGACGCTACGCAAGCAAAGCGCGAGCGCTGTAGAGTCCGACACGGCCAGCGTCCGTTCGCGCTCCTCGGCGGCCACCTGGCTCCGTGCCAGAGCTCGGACGGACGGACGGCACGGACGGACATGGGCGGACTGACAGATGGATGGACGGACACGGACATACGGACACCGACGGACAGACGGACACACGGACGGACGGACATAGACGGACCGACGAACGGATGGATGGACGGACGGACGGACGGACGGACGGACGGACGGACGGACACAGACAGACGGACGCGCAGACAGACACTGACGGACGGGCGGACGGACACTGACGGACAGGGCGGATGGACATGGACAGACGGGCGGACGGATGGACGGACGGATATGGACAGAGGGTTGGACGGACGGATGGACGGACTGACGTGAGCATGAGACATTAATGGCTTTCGCCTTAAAATAACGCTAAGGATATGCACAATATGTAAACTTTGTACACGCAGACATTTCGAACAGGCGCATATATTAGATGCGAAGCATCTTATGCTCGGGGCTATGTCCGTCCGGCGTCCCCCGTCCCGCGTCCCGTGTCCCGCGTCCCGCGTCCGGCCACTTTCATGAAGTCGGGAAGCACCCATTATGCGAACCAGAACACTGTAGTAAAATTGAAGGACACTTTGTACATTCCAAAGTGTGTTCGGCGAAAGCGTGCGGCCATTCCACTCATTATGCCATGCCTTTTTTCTTTTACACTCTCAGTGGGATAAGACACAAACCGAATGGGTGCGTGTTGTCTTCTTTAATTTCTTACCGCGAATCGCAGTGGGACGCGAGACTCATCTTCCTCCGTTCGCATGCGTTAGTATTTTCTCGCGCTTTGCGCATCGTGCAAACACCATCCGCGTTCCAGCTCTTAAATTGACGGACCCTTTGTGAATTGGAAAGTTTATTCCGTGAACGCCTGGGTCCATTGAGACGGCGTCGGTCAGAATGATTGCACACTCTGGGCACAGCGACGCTACGCAAGCAAAGCGCGAGCGCTATAGAGTCCGACGCGACCGGCGTCCGTCTGCGCATCCCGGCGGCCACCTGGCACCGTGCCACAGCTCGCATGGACGGACGGATGGACGGACATGGACGGATGGACGGACGGACGGACGGACGGACGGACGGACGGACGAACAGACAGACAGACAGACGGACGGACAGACAGACGGACGGACAGACGGGCGGACGGACGGACGCCGGACGGAGGTCGGACGGACACCGGACGGACGTGAGCATGAGACATTACAGGCTTTCGCCTTAAAGATTACACCATCTCCCGCTAAAGGGAACCATGTGTAGATGCGAAGCAGCGGGCGTTATGCTTACACTGCACTCTAAAACTTTTCACGCGTAGCAAGCGTGAGTGGGGGGCGATTTTTTGCACGCTTGTTCTAAGCGTGGTGCCCTTTCACGCTAAGCAAACCACGCTTGCTAGCCGTGACTGGCGACCTTTCTCACGCTTAGAAAAGGTGTAAGAGAGGAGTTTTACTTACTTAATGCGGCATTCTCCTGCTCCTTCAAATGCCTTTCTGGCCGATAGAAATCATCTAAAATGAAAGCTGGAAGAAGATATTTATTGCGCTGTATGGGCTTGGCGCCGGCTTGGACGGTATATATACTGATGCTTGGCATTAATTAGCTAATTGCGAAAATTAACTCTCACTTTCATCTTGCACATGTCCAAACTATAGAATGCTACACTGCGACAGCCTGAAATGAGCTTGCTAGCCGGAATATAATTACGGAATACGGCTTACAGTACAGGCAGTAAGCAAGAAATAAGAGACAATCTTTCATTAATTCACTGGCTACCCTTTCCATGTTGTACCCGACGGCACATGTTGGGTGTCTGCACACAGCTCAAGATCCCCAGTGCACTCTGTATTTACGGTGCAGCTAGCAAGCTCATGTTGTGCTGTCGCAGTGGAATGTTCTATAGTCAACACATGTGAGGGATGAAAACTGAAACTTGATTTTTGTAATTAGCTATTTTATGCTGGGCAACCAGTACATTTACTTTCCAAGCAGCCGCCAACCAATAACAAATAAAGCACTCCAAAGATTATCTTCTTTCAGCTTCATTTTTAAACACTTTCGGACGGTCAGAAACACATCTTATAGAGCAGGAGAATCCCGCATCAAGTAAATAAAAATCCTCTCTTACACCTTAACTAAGCATTATGAGGGCCTCCAGTCACTGATAGGGCCTCCAGTCACTGGCCTTACATTACGATTGGGGCGTCAGATCTTCGTTGTGGACCGTTCAAAAATGAGTAGAGTTGGCAGAATGAAAGAGTTATGGATTGTTCCTGAAACTTCGCTAGTCACAAATCCAAACGCCATGGAAGCCAGTGCAGGACAAACTTTCATAAAGCATCTTGCACAAGTGCATCTGGTGAATCCTACAATTAAGCCGCTGATCTGCATTCTTTCGGCGCGATTGTTTATATACACGATCATTAAGAAAATTAAGGGAGGGATTTAGTGCGGAGTGCTCCGAGGCTTGAGAGTTTAAATCGAAGATAAAGAGTTAAATAGAACGAAACATTTACAAGAATCTTAAACTTGAGTGAAACTTTTTTATTTTCACTTGCTTACAAGTACGCTTCTCTCTATAGAAGAGCAATCCAAGAAAATAACACACACAGGAACTATAAAATAGTTACAAGATTAACTTTTGATGTCTCTTTGAGCGGCACGCGAACTGTGCTCTGTACCTAACTGAAACGAAGTGTATAGTTTAGTAAACAAATCCTTCACCATTTTCTCCGCCCATGAAATTTCTTCGGTACCGCACAGTTCACGACTGCTTGAACGAAGCCAAGCAACTGCCAAAAGCAGCCGGATACGCAAGGTCCTTTACGTAGTACACACGCAAACAAAGCACCAATGCCTTTTTCCAGCGACGTGTCTGGTTCCAGCTTCAGGATTTCGCTGGGCTCTTTGCCGCATGCCGGCTCCTTTCCGTCACCCCACACAATGCACGGCCAACAATGTTTACGGATGAAACCTGGCAAAGATAAAAAAGAGAAATTAAATTGGTACCTGATGGAATGGACACCTGTAAAATTTCACTTCGTACAGAACTACAAATTCGTGAAAATGATTTTGTCGTCAAAGCTCACATTGCGATTGCGGCATTAAATCTCCTCACACCCGGCTCAAAAAGTGAGTAGTGTTAGAAGAATAAAGATGTTTTGAATTGTGTCTGAAACTTGGCTCTTACAAAATATTTCACTCACCTCTGAAATTAGGGCCATTTTCGCGAGCCTTGGCCGCAAGTACACGTCGACCTCTCTGTACGATGGGTCCGCTAAGGATGCCAGTGTTGCCACTGCAGGTAGAATTTTCCTTAGGCGTCTGACATTCTCCTCGACCGTGCTTGAAAATCTCAATTTACTTTCGAAGGCAAGCTGAAAGAGAAAACGTGGAATTAAACTTCACGAACACAGAATACAGCGCACAATCAGCAAAACTTCGTGGCTTTTTGTTGGTTTAGTTATACGGGCATTGGGGGCCAGCAAGAACAGTACAAATGAGTTTTGAAGTCGTACAGTCAAGTATAAGGTGTACACCGGCGATCTATTTCAGCATAAATTTAAAAAAAATTGTATTAAAGAAAAGTTGATGACATTCCAGAAAAACAAAAACGTGGTTCCTATCGCAAGGACGGTCGCCCAGAGAATCTCAGTTAAAAAATTTGTGGTATTTAGATGCACATATCGACAGAACAGGCGCTCAGCGCGGTAAAAATAAAAAAAAAAAAACCGGGAAACGGGGGGATCACAGTGACGGCATTTCGCTGTACCAATAAAGCATTCGCTGCTAATTTCAGAAACAGCATTCAAAAGATGAGCTATTAACTACACAACTGAGTACCATACAAAGCACTACGTTTTTGTATTCGCGACAATTTTGTGCTTTTACTGTGAAAGTTGCACGTCCGAATTGGCTATTTTAACACGTTTGCTGTGCTTGAGCCGCTTAGAAAAAACAGCCTTTCTGTGATTCCGTATAAGTTTGCTATAAGATCACCATATGACCGCAACAGAGCTCCATGCTTGCTGCCACGACAGCTAACATTACCGCCCGCAGAAGCACTGGCTCAACGTACTGCACCGTACGGTAAAGTATTGATGCTTCCTCACGGTAAAGCAAATAATAACTGCACACAACTGAGACTTCACCCAGCAGCCTGAAGTTCCTGAAGGTGACGCAATGGTATCTTACCACATAATGTTAGATTGCGACATAAATATCTCGTCTGTACCCAGAACGATCTCTTGGCAATAGCGGCTTCCATATAATAGTTATAGACTCATGTGTTGCGCACGCACATACAACAAGCGAACTTCAGTCGAGATGTGCAGCACAAACAGACAATTTTATTGTGGCCTTAACGCGGTTGTGTTTTATAGGATGTAGCACAATTTTAACGCTTCGTAATGTACTCATCGACTGTGTGATTTTACAGTATACATTATATTTTTCGCCATTTTTGAGGCGCTTTGCGGAGCACGGAGGAAGCAGGCGCTGTTCACCCACCGCGCGAGGCGCCAGCCGGCCCCTTTACTGGCGTTGCGCCTCCTCGCCCGAAAACAGCCACCGCCGCGAACCGCAACGCAGCCGTGAAATTTGGCTGATTTGGCGCTGACTAGCCAAACTAGCCAAAGCTTTCGAGCACCAGACGCGGAGACCGTTGGAAACCCGGCGGAGAAGGAGAAACGGCTCACAGCCACGGCAACGAGAGCAACTCTCCTTCCTTCTTTCTTGTCATCGTTCCCCGTCGATCACACGACGCGAGTGAAACAGAAGCTACAGTACTCTCGGACTGAAAATCGACATCACTTTCTTTACTACAACGACTTCCATGAGCAATTACTCAAGGTAACCATGTCATGTCGCGAAGAATCTGGCATCTAAAGATAATGCTGGATCTGATGTAAGCATTCGAGTCAAAATACGCCGCTATGACAGGAAATCGAGATGTTAGAAACGGAAGTACGTGAATTAGCCCTAAGTTGTCGCGTTTCAATCCGTGAGTATTGTGCGCAGAGAACTTGGCTTGACATTAATATGATGTTCGGAGATCAATAGGAAGGTCTAAAGAATACGCCAAGAACGTCACTGTTCGGAAAAATAGATGCAAAATATATAATGAGCCATGACATTTCAAATTAATTTGCTTACCCAGGTATTCCAAGCGGCCGTGAATGGCAGGCCAGTGCCCATAGTACGCAGTTGACAGAGAGTGGCGCCGTGTCGCGCGAGGATTCCGGGCAGTCGCATTCGGTGTTCTTGCATCTACCGCGCTGCACACCACGCAGGTCAATCAATGTCAAGTTATTCATGAAGCTGTTCCTTCTTCACCACTTTTCTCAATCGCACAGTACACTCAAAGGCCAAGCAGACACCTGGCAGAGACGACGCACTATGTACCTGCTGAGTCAATGGCTCCAACGGCTCTAACCCCGTTTCCCGCCAAAAGTATATACTGAAGCGAGCGCCACCTTTCAAAGCGCTCGCGTTGAAAACAAAAATAAATGAAAGGAGGCACAAGTAACAGCAGCCAATCAGAAGATCGTAACGGCCTTGGCGATTGTATCAGGATATATATACGCGTGACGAGGAGAAGTGCGATCGGCGGCGCGGACTTTTGCTCAGCGTGACTTTTCCGGTTCTCACGCATAGAATCCCCCCATCGCGCGTAAAATAAAGCAAATGCACGTTTTCTCGACCGGCGTCACGCTTGGGCGGCGGGAAACCACGCATATTTTGAGCAAATGGTGCTCAAAACGTATTTTACGTCGCCGAGGAGCGCGTTTCACGCTTACTACGCGTGAAAGGTTTTAAAAGTGTGGCGGCGGCGTTGACGCTGGCGCTCATCGCAGCGTTGCACAGGAGAGAAACCTGCGGGGCGCAAAGCACGCAGTGATGGAGCGGTGTTTCCTACTGGAACATCCCAATCGTTGCTAATGGGCAATGAGAGACAGAAGACTCGGACTGAACACGGAGACCCGCAGTCCGCTTTTAGTTAACGCGCACGCTGCGAATTTTTCATCGTTCAACAACGCACAGGAGAAATCTCTCGCCGGCACCACCTTGCAGGTCAAGATCCATTGCCATATATACGGGGTGGCCAGTGAACGGTTGTGCAGCGTGAGCAGTCGGTTTTTTCAACGAAGAAACTCGCTAGCAGACGCTGCCTGCGTCGGCGTCGCGTCGCGAGGCGAGAGAGGCGGGAGCGTAGGAGAGGAGAGGGGGGGACGCGCATGCGCAGTGGGAGTGTGGACGCCGCGGGCAGGGATGCCTAGAGGAGAGAGGGGGAGCGTAGGGAGGGGACGCGCATGCGCAGTGAGGGTGTGGCCTCCGCGGGGAGGGATGCCTATAGGAGAGAGAGGTGGAGAGGAGGTTTTTTATTTTTTTAATGGGTTGGCGCATGCGCAGTGGGGGTGTGGGCGGACGGACGGACGGACGCCGGACGGACACCGGACGGATGGACGCCGGACGGACGTGAGCATGAGACATTAAAGGCTTTCGCCTTAATAACTCTAACATGCCGCGAGTAGGCGACCTTAGCCCCTTAGCCCAAGTTCGGCGTCCAATCAATGACGCTCTTCTGGTGTCACTCCGCTTTCTCTGATTCTGCTCTCACCGTACAGCTACCACAAGCATCTATGACCACGAGGGTTTGTTTAATAATTGATCATGAACGTTAGTCGTAGCGATATAGATGTGCCACCAAATGTCAACGTAGATACATCCACGTCAAACGGTGCTATAACTGTGAAACACCAATAGGCGCTGTGCAAGCTTTCTTATATCAATGTACAGTAAACATTCAACTATTTCTGTAAGGACACGTTTCACTTTCGTGTTATACCGATTCCTATGACGGAGGGATCAACCATGTTTTTTTAATTATATGCAGTTTATGGGTAAGGAGCAGTTGAAGTTCGAAAATATATTGGCTGTAATTACAGTCGGCGAGTCTAGATAGCTACATAAGCCACGAGCAGCCTTACACTCTGCAGTGGGTTTGAGCAGCAACGGATAATTTATCAGGCCTATAGGGAAGATCATTATGCATGCTATTTGGTGGGATGATGTGCAGATGATGCATGAAGGAAATAGTGGATTATTTG
Organism: Rhipicephalus appendiculatus; assembly: GCA_030522465.1. NCBI lineage: Eukaryota > Metazoa > Arthropoda > Arachnida > Ixodida > Ixodidae > Rhipicephalus > Rhipicephalus appendiculatus. The sequence goes on along the minus strand of JALIZH010022083.1, from coordinate 51,803 downwards.
TTGCTAATGTTCTCATACATTAAGACACGTGTGGGCTACCTTTGTAAAAAATTCCTCACACTTGTGCCCGAAAGTGTTTCTTTCGGGTAACATTTAAAGTCTTCGGTTTAACTACGTGCAAGAGATAGGTAATGTTATTGTGTGCCTTCAGAAATACACGGTCGCTAGAAATTCGGTCGGGATTTTTTTTAAAAAAGACAACCCTGCTATCTCTTTGCTTTTATTTGGAGAACAAATGCATAAAATGGTAGAATGACGAGATTACCTGTCGAATTCAAAGCATTTAAGGTTTTAGCATTTAATGTTTTCACTGTAGAATTTAAGGTCTTCACCTTAATTGCTATGTACCAAAAAGGCCCAACCGAAGCTTTATTGAATGTAAAACTTCTTTAAAACATTCCACCTTTAAGTTACTTGAGGATCCAGAAGCTAGGTATCATTGTCTTTTTTGATGACGCACATTATTTTTCATGTCACTGACATTCAAGCACGAAAGTTTACCTTTGAGTCATCCACAATGCAGTTGAAAGCAGAAGCTTTGCACGCCTTAACTTATCGACTAATTGATAATAATTTGTTTGAACGACTGCCTATTGTTCTGCTGCACATGGGCTCTTGTTTAGCTATGAAGGTCAACTTATACCTGGCCAACCCAGTTTCTCTCTTTACTGCTTCGATTAATAAAATATGAATCATATTTACATTAAGCAGCGCATATGTCAAACGAGATATATAAAACGACGCCAGCGCTTGAATGCCAGCTCATTTCGCAGACGCTGTAGTTCAGACGTAGCATCTGAGCACTGGTGTTAAGTGGTAATTAGAAGTAAATGTTCATGTACTTGCGCTTACCAATCAAATTACTAAATCGCTAAAACGTTCTGCCTGTCGCCGTAATAGCGGGGATTTCAATATTGCTATTATTAAATTTCCATAAGTCTTTAATGTGACAGTATGCGAGAAAAGCAAAAAAAATTAGACGCTTGTTTCACAATAAAAGACATTGAACGTTCATACCACTATTCTCACAGATAACGTCGAACGGTTCTTAATAAAAGGATTATGTATAGGCGACTCTACTACCCAAGCCAATACGTAATAGGTTTTAGAAGTTCGGTAATTAATAATAATAATAATAATATTAATAATAATAATAATAATAATAATAATAATAATAATATCATCATCATTATTATTATCCCCTTCAGCGCCGCTGGCTACTTTTGTGTACGTAACTTGTTCATGCTGTAGTTGTATCAACTTGTGTTCAAAAGACAGCAAGATACATTGCTCATTTTGTGAACTGAACCTTCTCAATAGTCAGTATATCGTGACTTAACCTCAATGTGCTGCGTATGACTGTAACCGCTCAATTCGTTGAAGACGCTACGACGTCTGACGGTTCATTCGACGTGCCGCGTTCCAGAACCAACGTCATGAGTATTACTTTTCTTTTGTCGATATGAATACAACCAAAAACTAATTGCGCACACATTTGCGGCCCATGTTTCCTTTCTTTTATTGCGATAGCAATTATATGGACACTCGCGGCTGGTTTTCGCCGTCGGCGTCGGCGTCCACGTCGGCGTCCGCGTCGGCGTCGGCGTCATTTGCCGTATATGTATATGCATATATATAACCGGCCGCGCCCGTCGTTCGTGAGCGTGAAAAGACGCGAGGGGGGGGGGGGGGTCCCTCGAGCGACCTTCGATTTTACGAGCGGGGGCGCGCGCGTTATCTCCCCTTCTCGGCGGCCGACAACGGGCGGGGGGGGGGGGGGGGGGGCGACGTTCGATTTTACGAGCGCGGGCGCGGGCGCGCGCGTTATCTCCCCTTCTCATCTCCCCTTCTCGGCGGCCGGGCCGGCGTACCCTTCTACGTGCTGCGCTCTCAACGCGAAGAGAATTATCTTAAACAAGCGTTTTCTAGAGTTGCGTGAGATCGGATCCAAAAAGAGTTAGCTGCCAGCCTCACTTCGTATAACATTACAATTTTTTGCTATCGCATTCATTGCTTCACCCTTGCGGTGAAACTGTGACTTTTTTATATCAAAATGGAAAATGACTGACCGTACAATAATGAAATATTTAATTACATGCTCATTACAATTTCTGACTGAAACTCACACGAAACAACAAATTTCTTCATTTTCTTTATTGGAATGTGATATTGAGTGTCTTGTAATTATCCTATGGGAATTTGACACAATCGTTGACAGTGGATCATATTGGCGCCTGAAGGGGACATAACGAAATTTCAGAAAACGCCGCATATTGTCAGAACAATATTGCACGTGACGCTGTCAGCGAAGGCCTTCTTATGGAGCACTTTGAGCGAAGTCTTACGAACTCTATGGACGCCTATCCACAATATGAGTAGTTGTTTCCATATCGTGGGCGTACCCGGAGGGTTCACTGCACTGGAGCCTAAATGGTTCCACTGCCGTCTATAGGTCTTGCATCTGCGGGCACTCGGCGTGCCGCTTAGCTGACTTGCGCGAGACCCGCACAGCTGCCCTGCTGGGCCACACTAGCTGCCTTCAACCAATACGTACCGTATGGCTGTGTGTCCTTGCTAAGCTCGAAGGCAAGGGTTTTATTCGCCGCCACGGCAGCCGCGACCAATATGGTGAAATGCAAAGCACGCCCGTGTACTTTGATTTAAATGTGCGTTGAAGAACCCTAGGGGGGTTCAGAATTAATCCGGTGTCTCCCATCTGCCATAGGGTTCGAATCCTGGTTTATGAACTTAAGACACCAGGAATTTTTATTATTTAGCTATGTGTACCTTTTGGTGTCCTTTATTTTTATTCGTACGTGTACAATCGCTGTCGTAGGAGGGTTCAACATGCTATCCACCCACCCCCCGTCTGGCTAGGCCCATGTTTTTTCTGCAGAGCGATGGTTGAATGTTTCGAAGAGGACACTGTACTGATCGACACGTCATTCGTTATATGAGTCGCGCACAGATCGTTCAATTACTTGCAATTTGCTTCTCGAGTTTGAGAGAGAGCCTAAACCACTTTGGTGGATGAATGAGAAAAAAGAAGCGAATTTAAGGGTTTTTTTTTCTGTATCCGATACAACGTTAATGAAAACTTACAAATAATGAGGCCAAGGAAGGTATGCGGGCATTATTTGTAGCTTTTAACCATGTTGTAGTAATTATCATATAAACACGAAGAAATTAAATCGGACGAAAAGACAACTTGCCTCCGCCAGGGACCGAACCTGCAACTGTCCACTTCACTTTCATCATCCTCAATTTCTTCACATTTGTATGAGCATTACTACTACAAATAACGTCCCCTATAACTTGCCTAGCTTCATTGTCCTTAGGTTTGCACTAATGTGGTGTCTAACAAAGAAATACGAGCCCTCAAATTTCCTTCTCTTATTTATTCTTAGCGAGGGTCTTGTTCTAGCAGACGTCAAAGCCTTGAGGTAGCATGCGAGGGCTTATGGGTCACCCTGCCAGCTCGTTAAAAGATGAAGTGCTGTGGGATGCCAGCTGACAAAAAAATTCAACGAACTCCGCTTTGAGGACAACGAGGAAACAGCAAAGCTGGTGGCGTTCCCTTCGTCAGGCTAACGCACGTTTATGTTTTGTATATCTTTCGGATATGTTGTGTCACTGCTCTTTATTAAACACTCTTCGCTAAGCTTTCAGATGACGGTGTATGATTGAATCTTGACCATACCACTATTATAGACCGGTGTGCAAAGAAGCGTTCGCTTAAAAACCACCGATATATTGTATCACTCCTTTTTATTAAACACTGTTTGTTAAGCTTTGAGGTGGCAGCGTAACCACCACCTTTTTATTACGACAAAGTATCACGTGACAGTGGTTTGACTATGGTAACGCACGTGCCATTTGTTGGGCTCACTATTGCCTTCTTCCTTTTTAGTGGAAGTTGTGTGTATTGGGATTTACCCAATTTCTCTGGCTCATACGCGTTTATGGTGATAGTTTTCTGATAGGCCGCACAGTTTTCGTGGCACATATCCGCTCGATGTGCTAAATGATGCCTTCATTTTTAGTGGACCAGTGGCGAGTAGCGGGATTTACCCAATATCTGTGGCACATACCCGTTTATGATGCCCAGAAATGTTACCTCGGATACCACGGATCCCAGACATGAAGGGCTCGACCAAGAAGAGCTTCGCTGTTAAAAGAGCGTTTAACATTCACCGCTGTCGCTAATAGTTACGAGCGGCACTGGTTGACACTCTCAGCTTCGCATGCACATAAATTCGTGATAAAATGGAAAGGAGGACAACCACCTGCATAGCTCAACTGGAAGAGCATCGAACGCGTTATCGAACGCGAAGTGCAGGCTTTATCCCTGCCTACGACAACTTGTGTATTCGTCCACTTTAATTCCTTGAAATATATATAACAATAACTAAAATACAGTTAAATACGTCTTTTATACCATCCTTGGCTTGATTGTCTGTTGGCTTTCAGTAATCTCGATGAACAAAATAAATATACCCCTTTTTCGAAACATAAAATAACCACATGGAAAGTGTGGCACAATACAGACCTTGGTGCCATTGCTACGTAGCCAATATTTAAAAAAATGTAGCCTTTACTGAACCAAAAAAATGAAAGAACGCCTCGGCGTTTGATTAGGTTATCAAATAATAATTCGACAAGTTGTTAAGTTCCACTAAGTAATGGTATTTAATTTTCAGCACTACAGAGTGAGCTGCGATGCTTGGACGCATCAGATATTGTTTTTTTTATGTCTCGTGGACAACTAAAGCGAAAAAAGCTTAACAAATAAGCGACCTACGCAGCTATACACGTACACGCACGAATACACAAAGAAAAACTTCTGTTGAGACCTTTCTCCGCATACACAATGCAAAATTCGCGAGGTGTCGTTTTTTGTTTACAAAATGCTAGCGGATACGAGGCCCGTGTATGCACAGAAAATTTCCAGCGGTATGCCCATAATGACGACAACATTTGTAGACCCTTGACATATTCAGCCCGTTGGTTACTTTCTTCAAGGATAGAGATCCTACATGGCTTTTGTTTAGGTATTAAGGGCAAAGTGTCTTAGAGTTTACATGTCGGCATGTTCGTGCGCATGAAGGAAGAAATGACTGGGTATTCTACTGATGCTGAAATTAACACGTGGCCGCCTATTGGTGCTAATGACAAACATTATGTATTTTCCTACATTTGCTATGCCTGCCTGCCTTCATAAAGCTGCACTTCCAAAATATGAATGTCCACACACGTCCGCGAAGATACTCTACACCAATAACACCTGATTACCAACAAACCTGAATGAATGGAGGGATAAATTTCTTTATTCAGTAAACGAAGGACCAAAGGTTGCTGTTGAGGAGATGAAAAAGTGGGGAGGGGTTACACCCACAAGTGCCCAGGCGCGCCAACCCACTATATACCCCAAAGTGTGCTACTGTGACAAGCTCTTCGGATTGTTCGAGTATGTCGTTAGACACAAATTTTGACAAGCTCTTCGGACTGTTCGAGTATGTCGTTAGGCACAAATTCCTAATGAAGATGTAAAAAAATGTCGGCTTTCTCATCGGGCGTGCACACTTTCTTAGGACGCCCCATGGCCCTCTGGGCATCGAAGCGCCAGCTTCGCGACTTACCTGGCCGCGCTTGCAGGAGAAAACGCTAGAAAAACACTAAAAAAAACACTAAAAAAGAGCATGCTTCCATGTAACTTCAGTTTAGTATACTTCAGTTCAGTTGATAGTCCAGTGGTGTGTCGTATGTCCATCCGTCCTTGTCCAAATAGTTGGCTGGAACCCTCCTCGCTAAATTTATTGTGACAGCTCGAAAAAAAAAGGTTGGTCTGAAAGGAGAAAAAATGACAGACACGAGGAGCGCTGACTCGCAGTTGAACAGTTTATTGCATCTTACCCATAAATACAAGCAACACATAGGTACACGTGACATAGATTTCCGCCGCTGTGTTGTCTATGTAACATCAAATCTTGGTAATACCTGCCACTGGAAATCAAATTTTTCGACGAACAGATGAACAGACGCTTCGCTGACACAGTTTGTTTTTAACAATATGATACGCTTCTATCACTTTTACTTAATCTTATGCGAATGCTCATAACCTATCCTAGTTCCCAAGAAAATTAGTGAGCATCCACATGATTGACAGTCCATTCTAAGATTAGTGCAAGCCAGGTTCTTCAAAAACGCATTTTCTTCTTTTTGTCTAGTATTAACACCACGTCCTGTCTGCCCAGTATAGATTTACAACACGACATCTGAATTTTGTAAATCACACCAGATTCACACGGTGCAAACATTTGTGAGGCCACGGGAGGGCTTTAAGCTAGAGAGGAGGCCATAGAGCAAGAAATATATAATCGCAAAACAAATAGGATCATCACATGAAAAGAACAGAAAAGAGCTCAGGCAGCAGATAAACTAAACACAAAAGAGCCCGGCAGATCGCACGCCTTGTGAATCGGTTTCAAGCGTACCAGTCGCGGCATTTTTCGGCTTCGAGCAAAGTGTTACAAGATGGATCGATATGTTTTTGCAAGTGTAGTAGCTGTGTGGACATGATAGGCTTACCAGGAACGCTGAACACACTGGCTTTTAAAAGGCCGCTTATGGTCTCATATAACGTCAGCACTCCCGTTAGAGCAAAGACGCCAGCATTATCGAAACGAAGTGCGCTTAATGGGGCGATCACGTGAACTTCATACGTAAGTTTTGTTAGCGTGTTCCTCCAGGGTCGAGCAACGCTCGAATATAGTTTTCTGAATCAGAGAATACAAATCTAATGTTTCGTAGACTGCTATAGAATCGGAGGCAACACTGGAACCACGATTCTCGTTAATCCGGCATGATGTATGTACCTTAAGAGTACATGTTTAATGTTTATTGCTTTGTTATAAAATCGCATAGCCAGCAACGCAACTACAATCGAAGTAGCACCGACATGACGCCTGCATAGGGTCTTTTTCCGAAGCAGATTCAAGACCTGGCGCGGTTCTTTGGTAGAATACCTGAGTGCCAGCCAGAATGTCTGGGTTCGATCCCTGTCGGTATAATTATTTTTATTATTTGCGTTTGTCGGGTCCACGCTGCCAATATCGGCTTTTCTTAACGCTCTCGCATTTAAATGGCCAATATCTGTTCCCGCCTTTCCTGGGCAGATATAAACTGTCAATCACATATGACGCTTAGCCGCATACCACCACCTGTGGCATACGGCTATATGCCACACGTGTCTGGAAGTGTGGAAGAGAGGGTTTAACGATGTACGCGAAAGTATTGCCATATTACTGATGTCATGGCCAGACGGTTGTATTCATCAAACCCTCTTATCCTGCGATACAAATTTTGGGCTACAGCAAGCTATAGGGAGGTGATGACGAGAGACCCAAGCGCAGGCGCCTATGTAGATAGATAGATACCGTGAGACAGATACATTGCTGAAAAAAATTACACCATCTTCCCGAGGGTAACCATGGGGTGATGAGGAGCATGGCGGATTGTTATTACGCGCTCGCGGTCGCGAGCAGCATCGGGAGCAGCCTCTCGTTGTTGACGTTTACACGCGGCTTCCCGTTCTCGAAGGTCGGGTTCCGCCGCTCACTTCGTACGTTTACGTTGAACTTCACGGTCCCGAACCTCAGCTTCTGCTGCTCGACGTTCACGAACCAACGCTGCTTCACGTGCTCGAAGCTCAGGATCCGCTGCTCGACGTTGACGCTTCGAAGCTGCTTCGCGCTGACGAACTTCAGGGTCCGCCGCTCGCTTCAAGCGTTTGCGTTCAGCGTCGCGTGCCCTTCGCTTCGCAGCTTTGTCTTGAGTGGACGTAACGTTGATAGTGTTGGGGCTGATGCTGACGCGCGCTTGCGTCAGCCCACTCACTGACGGGACTGTTGCTTCCAACACACTTCATCGCAAGCATCAACGGAGTCAAACGGAGTCAACCGAAGCAAGCGCTGCACTGAACGCGCGCAGCGCTCTACCCGCTTAGAGGAGGAGAGTTGCGCATGGGCCGCGAGAGCAGAAGCTAGAACGCAGGAGAAGCGCAAGCAGGTGGTAGGAGAGAAGTGGAGAGAGTAACGCGCAGCTGTTGGAGAGAGGGAAGGAGGAGAGTTGCGCATGCGTAGTGTGAGTGCGGACGCCGTCGCCGACGCCGCGGGACATAGCCCCGAGCAAGAGATGCTCCGCGTCTAAAACATCCAGGATGGCCAAACTGCCATTTTAAGTAAACTAGATTCCATTGATGCAAGATTTACGAAGCACGAAACTTTAATGGCAGAAATGAACAAGAACGTAAGTGACACTCAACGTCAGATAAAGGAGGTTAATAAGTTGGTCTCAGAGCAAGCCGACGTCATTAAGTATCTATTAGATACGGTAAAAAAATTACAGGTGAAAGTTGTGGATTTAGAAAACCGAAGCCGTAGAGGAAATGTGGTTTTCTACGGTACAGAGGACAATTATCAGTTTGAAACGTGGGACAAATCGGAGCAGCTGATTAGAAATATTTGTAGAACTAATCTCGGCATTGAGCTTAAATCAGCTGAAAGGGCACATCGAGTGGGACGTTATGACAGTAAAGGAGTACGACCAATAATTGTAAGTCTTTCATCCTTCAAGGAAAAACAAGTAATTCTCTCGAACGCCAAGAAACTTAAAGGGACAACGTACGGTATTGACCAAGATTACTCACCTGAAACAAGCGCTATTAGAACGAAACTGTGACAATATGCTAAAGTTAAAAAAGATGGACAACAAAAATAAAGTTAAACTGAGTTTCGATAAGCTCATCGTGAATGGTAGGGCTTTTCATTGGGATAAGAAAAAGAAGAGGTTGTCCCATTGTCGAAACCATGACCAACAAATAAAAGTAAAAGAAAAGCTCAAGAACACAAAGATATTGCTGTCTTATTAGTTAACTGCCGAAGTGTAACAAACAAAGTCGATCAGCTTGTTGGTTTGATAGAATTAGTGGAAGCAGACATTGTAATGGGCACGGAATCTTGGCTCAATCCAACTATTCGTGATAGCGAAGTGTTTCCACAACATTATGTGGTTTACCGTAAAGATCGGCCTAGCCCCGGAGGGGCGTATTTCTGCTTGTCCATTCGACACTGCAGTTTTGCGCTCTTGATATCTGTCATGAGGCTATCGAACAGTCTGGTGCAAAATCGTGTTACCTAACAATTCTTGTTTGGTTGTTGGCGTGGTTTTCCGCGCACCGAACTCTGATGCGAGCAATATCCAGGATTTGTTTGAGATTGTCTCTGAAGTGTCAGGTGAAGTCATGTTGTTCGGTGGTGATTTTAATTTGCCGGATATGTGTTGGCGAGATGATCATTGCGACATTGTTACTCGCTGTGCTGCGAACACTGAAATGAAAAATGTTGTAGACACATTCGGCCTAGTACAACATGTAAGAGAACCAACACGCGGAGGCAATATCCTAGATTTGTTGTTTTCAAGCTCACCTTACTTAGTAAGTTCTACTACAGTCGTAACAGGAATTAGCGATCATTCGGCAGTTGTCGCGACAGTCAAAACCAAATTCCAACGATCTACATCTTGTGAGAACAGAAGGGTATTCTTTTATCATAAGGGGGATTATGAAAGTATAAATGAGAAACTGCTTCAATACTTGCCTACTTTTGAATGCCTCGCGGACGAATATGACATACATGAACTGTGGAATACGTTCAAATTCAAATTAGATGAACTTGTGAACGAACACATACCAAACATACATTCTTCCAAACTTAAAAAAAACGTTAAAAGCCGTGGGTTACATCAGCGATTATATGGATCACACAAAAAAAGGAAATGGATTTTCGCGCAGTATAAAAAAACGAAGAGTAAGGCTCATTTTGAGAGGTTGGCACAAACAACGCGCGATTATAAGCTTAGTAGTAAGATCGCAAAAGAAAAATATTTTAGAGGACTAAACGAAAGGCTGAAATTAAATCGTAAGCTTTTATGGAAGTATCTAAAGGGGGTGTGGATCAAGTGATATGGGCATTCCAGAAATCGCATGCGATAAACATGTCGTCACGGATGACGACATTTAGATACGTTGCTAAAGCAACGTATCGAAATAAGTTCTTTTGTTCGGTATTTCTCCCAGTGAAATCACGCAGTTTAACGACCCCTATTAGCAATGTGCCACTCATGGCACCGGTGGAAATCAGCGTGCCCGGTATCAAAGGTTGTTGGAGCTATTAGACGAAACCAAAGCAGTTGGTCCGGACGGCATCTCGCCTCGCGTGTTACAGCGCTGTGCTGCGCCCGTCTCCCTTTATCTTTTTTATTAAATGCGAAGCATTTCTTTGCGTACTGCAAGCACTTTTGCGTTTCTATCTATCTATCTATCTATCTATCTATCTATCTATCTATCTATCTATCTATCTATCTATCTATCTATCTATCTATCTATCTATCTATCTATCTATCTATCTAATCTAATCTAATCTATCTATCTATCTATCTATCTATCTATCTATCTATCTATCTATCTATCTATCTATCTATCTATCTATCTATCTATCTATCTATCTATCTATCTATCTATCTATCTATCTATCTATCTATCTATCTATCTATCTATCTATCTATCTAGCCGCCTACGTCTGCGTGCTCTCATGATGGCCTCCTTATCTTGGGGTAGACCAAAATTTGTAACTGAGGGTAAGGGGTATTGACGAATATGTCTGGCTAGTCAGGACACGAATAACGTGAAAAACCCGTCACGTACGTCGTCAAACTCATTTCTCCAGACACGTGTGGCTCATACCCGTATACCACGGGCCACGGAATGCAGGTATGCGCCACAGGTCTTTGACAATTTATATCTAACCAGGAACGGCGAGAACAGGCATTGGCAATTTAAATGCGTGAGCGTAAAGAGAAACTGACATCGGTGGCGTTGACACTGGTAATTTAAAGGAGACAGCGTTAAGAAAAACGGACATCGGTGGCGTTGAGGCGAGGAATAGAAAGAATAGAAATCGGTGTCCCAGCAGGAATGGAACCCAAGCATTCTGTGTGGCAATCAAGCATTCTACCACAGAGCCACGTCAGGTCTCGAAACTGCTTTGGAAGAAGCACCCTATGCAGGCGTAATGTTGGTGAAACGTATATTGTGGTTGCAATAATGGCGATCTACTTTTATAAACATTACATACGTACTCCTATGACAAAGGAGTCACGTCGGGTTAACGTCAGTTGTATACTTAAGCGCCATCCACTGTAGGTTGGTTTACGTAGCACTATCCAGGGCTACCATCATTGCAAGCACAAGCTCTACATATCAGCTTACGGCTTCTGGTGTTGGCAATATCCATGTTTCTGTTGGCGTCGTTACACAACTGTAAAGAGCTGGTTATATGAAACATGTGCGACTGTTCAACATGTCTGTGCGTGCAACATTGGTAAATATCTTTAGCGTCATTTCATAACGTTTCGCTCAATAAAAATTGGCCGCGTATCTGCGTGCTTCGCTGCAAATGTCGTCGAAAGACGATAGTCTTGTGCCGGCCGTGCTACTATGTTTTGCCTTGCCTGAGACAGCCTAAAAAACACTAGGGTCTTTAGGGAATTGCGTACCTATGTATTTTCTAATAAAGAACACACGTCCTGACACTTACATATTACCTAATGCTGTGCCTCAGGAATGCGTAGTATTTTGCTTTTCGATTGAATATGTTCACAAATATGAACGCTATCACCAGTTAAAGATGGCTGGGCGTTCAGAAAGAAGTTAAACTTTGGCCGAGAAGCTGAATCGGGTAACCGACAGACAGACAGACGGACATACAGACCAAAATTTTTGCGTTTAAGAGTCCCAAGAAAGACTATCGTCTTTAAAAAATTACGACCCAGTCACCTTATCTCTGGATGCTTCGCATAATATCAATTCCCATGGTACTTGAGATCTGCCTAATTTTTTACATTTACACATTCGCTCTGCGCCAGTGACCTGCCACACGATTGGAAGAAAGCACACGTTGTGCCAATTCATAAGGGCGGTTCGAGAAAAGATGTCCAAAATTATAGGCCTGTTTCCCTGACATGTATTGTATGCAAGTGAATGGAACACATCATTTACACAGCTATCATTAATCATCTCGCCGAGAACAAAATCCTAATTAAAGAACAGCATGGCTTCCGTGAGGGCTTGTCCTTCACTACACAACTTGTAGAATTTTACCATGATTTAGGGTGTGAGATTGATGCTGATAGCTAGATAGATTGTTTATTTTTAGATTTTCGAAAAGCCTTCGATACCGTTACCCACTCGCGTCTTATTTACAAACTTCAGCAGTTAAATATAAATAGTAATGGTATAAAGTGGATCCACAATTTCTTGTCGGAGCGCAGCCAGTGTGTTGTTGTTAATAGTAAAAAATCGAGCTATGCGAACGTCACCTCCGTAGTCCCACCGGGCTCTGTATTGGGACCTAAATTATTTTTTTCTCTATATCAACAAATATAGGTATCACATCATCCTTACGACTATTTGCAGATAATGGCGTGGTGTACCGAAAAATATCTTGTGCTCAGGACGCGACAGCACTTCAGAGAGACTTGAGCAGAATACATGACTGGTGCAAACAATGAAAGATTTGTTTAAACGCTAAAAAGGGCATTCATATGTGTATTGCTAAAAAAGCAAAAACCATTGATAAATAGCTACTGTATTGATAAGGAGTTGGTTGCCACAGTTGATGTATGTAAGTACTTAGGCGTCGTGTTTTCTGCAGATTGTTCGTGGAATGCGCATATCAGTGAGATAGGGGTAAAGTTGGAAGGGCGTTGAACTTTGTTCAACGAAACCTGAGATGTCGCGAGAGTGAATTAAAACGGAATGCATTTACTACATGTGTAAGGCCGAGATTAGAGTATGCCTGCCCATTGTGGGATCTAAGTGAAGCCAATCTCACATCCTTGATAGAAAGTATCCAAAACAGAGCGGCCAGGTTTGTCCTCGGCAGGTACCGTAGAACAGACAGTGTCACAGTGATGAAACGAAAATCGAATTGGGAACTGTTGTCTTCACGTCGTCGAAAGATATTTTACAACAAGGTTGGCATTAACAAGGAAACCTACTTAAAGACACCTTTTTATTTTTTCTAAAAGGAACGACCACAAACTCAAAATCGGTGAATACCGGCCCAGGACATGCATGTTCGCTAATTCTTTTTTCCGAAGTGTATGGCGGAATGGAACAAGCTATCTAAAGAACAAGTATGTTGTGGAAATGAAGAAATATTTGTATCTATGTTGTAACCCCCCCTGCTGTAACGCCCGAGTGCAATGCGGGGTCATTCTTGAATAAAGAATAAAGATAGATAGATAGATAGATAGATAGGTTCAAAGTGCGCCTTTCGTTTGCCAAAAAAATTGTTGGGCTTTCAAAGAGGTTGGTGTTGACCAAGGCATGCAACTTTTGTCTCCTAAATGCATTAAGGTGTACATATTTTTCAGCGCAGTGTAGCTTGTCATAAATCGTCCGCGGTGGGTACAGAGCTCTGTTGTTCGGCTGCCTGGTTGGGGGTTGAGCTACCGCCTCCCCCCCCCCTCCACGATCAAGACAGAAGCCGCAATGAAAACACTTTAGTAACGTGTTTTAAGTGCACTTCAAAGGATGCAGCTGGTTTAAAATTATGCGTGGTACTCAACCTACACCCTAAGCAAAACTGGCCAAAATGAGAGGAGGGGCATCTTTTACTCCTGAAGACCAATACCTGCCTTAGAGCCTAACACACGTAGTTTAGCTTAGATCCCCTTTTAATCATTGAACTGTTGAGTATGGCTTTCCTTCGTTTCAACCTAGCTTGCTCTTTGGCATAAGTCACGAAGAGGAAGAGTTACAGTTGCGCTAAACGAGTTGCTCTCGCACGTGTCATTATCTCAATGTTTATGGCATGTATCATCCCAGGACAGCCAAATAGTAATTGAAAACTTAATAAGAACACATTTTGCAAGGAGAAAAGGATATAAAGCAATAGTGTTTTTCTAGTTCACGATATTAATATCGACATCTCAGAAACAGAAAAAGGCGTCAGATCTCAAGGACACAGATCTGCCTATCAAACAGTTGGAGATTGCAGGTATGTGTATTAAAACAGCAGTTGTGGTGACAGTTGTTCAACAAAAATTGAAGGACACTTTGTACAGTCCAAAGTGTGTTCGGCGAAAGCGTGTGGCCATTCCACTGATTATGCCATGTATTTTTCTTTTACACTCTCAGTGGGATAAGACACAAACCGAATGGGTGCGTGTTTTCTTCTTTAATTTTTTACCGCGAATCGCAGCGAGACGCGAGACTCAGCTTCCTCCGCCCGCATGCGTTAGTATTTTCTCGCGCTTTGCGCATCGTGCAAACGCCATCCGCGTTCCAGCTCTTAAATTGACGGACCCTTTGTAAATTGGAAAGTGTATTCCGTGAACGCCTGGGTCCACCGAGACGGCGTCCGTCAGAATGATTGCAAACTCTGGGCACTGCGACGCTACGCAAGCAAAGCGCGAGCGCTATGGAGTCCGACGCGACCGGCGTTCCGTCTGCGCATCCCGGCGGCCACCTGGCTCCGTGCCAGAGCTCGGTTGGACGGACGGACGGACGGACGGACAGACGGATGGATGGACGGACGGATGAACAGACAGACAGACGGACACACGGACGCCGGACGGAGGTCGGACGGACACCGGACGGACGTGAGCATGAGACATGAAAGGCTTTCGTCTTAAGATTACACCATCTCCCGCTAAAGGGAACGATGTGTAGATGCGAAGCAGCGGGCGCTAACGCTTACACTGGCGGCGGCGTTGACGCTGGCGCTCATCGCAGCGTTACACAGGAGAGAAACCTGGGGGGCGCAAAGCACGCAGTGATGGACCGGTGTTTCCTTCTGGAACATCCCACTCGTTGCTTATGGGCAATGAGAGACAGAAGACTCGGACTGGACACAGAGACCCACAGTCCGCTTTTAGTTAACGCGCACGCTGTGAATTTTTTATCGTTCGACAACGCACAGGAGAAATCTCCCACCGGCACCACCTTGCAGGTCAAGATCCATTGCCATATATACGGGGTGGCCAGTGAACGGTTGTGCAGCGCGAGGAGTCGGTTTTTTCAACCAAGAAACTCGCTAGCAGACGCTCCCTGCGTCGGCGTCGCGAGGTGAGAGAGGGGGAGCGTAGGAGAGGGGATGACGCGCATGCGCAGTGGGGGGTGTGGACGCCGCGGGCAGGGATGCCTAGAGGAGAGGGGGGAGCGTAGGAGAGGAGAAAAGGGGGAGCATAGGAGGGGAGAGAGGGAGGGAACGCGCATGCGCAGTGAGGGTTTGGCCTCCGCGGGGAGGGGATGCCTAGAGGAGAGAGAGGTGGAGAGGAGGTTTTTTATTTTTTAATGGGTAGTAGCATGCGCAGTGGGATGTGACGGACGGATGGACGGACGCCGGACGGACACCGGGCGGACGTGAGCATGAGACATTAAAGGCTTTCGCCTTAATACTTGTGATGGTGGTGCTTGCTCACGTTAATTGTAGTTGGTTTGTTGGTTCTGCGCTTGCATAACATGTTAGTAAGCATTGCACATCTATTGCTCTGACTCAGTAAGCTGTAGGCTAGCGTAGCTTGGCCCACAGGAATTATTCAGCGAGCGCTGCTTGGCATATGCATATTAACGGACAGCAACGTAAGTTATTCTCAGATGAAAGGGAAGTCAGTGTTCTAAAATGAGGTCCGACGTAACGTCATATCATCAGCTACACCTTTAGACAACACAGTGCAGGCGACTTGTCTGGCAGCCTAAAAAACGCTTTTCATTAACCCTCTATTGCATGGCGTCCCATATTTGACACATACCGATTAACATTTTTTATAGCGGGCGCAAGAGGACCAGTGAAGAATGTGACACAGTTCGAGTAATCCTTATAGTTTCGTGCACTAAATATAAAAAAAGCGCTGGCATCCCTAGAGCAGTATGAAATCTAGACATTAAATAGATTTCACGGTGCACGTGCAAGCTCGGATCATGAACAACAGTGACTGCTATATTTTTCTTGCAACCATTTTCTCGTTCCAGAAGCAAGAAAAAATTATTTTGGCAAATCTCGTGGCTTTGAAAATTCATGCTCATTAAGGCTCTTCTCAATTCCGTATTCAACTACGTTATATGGTCGGAAATCGGTATGTGCCATATTTGGCACAGTGTGCATGTGAGTGATGAAATGTGCAATATGATGCCATTTATGTTTTGTTGCACAGTGCAAATACAAACAAAAGGAAATCCTCTGAGATCATGCAGCACAGCTCGTTTTTGCCAGATTTCAGTTCTGGTGGCAGGTTTTGAGATGCTTCACGAAAATATCGAGTGTCAGCAGCAGTACCTGGAAATTTTGGTTACATTATTGGTGTGGGTGCACGAAAAAATTATGTGAAGTCTAACCAGTGCAGGCGATATTTAGCTTTTACGATTTGTCGGCAACTGACGCTCGCAACCACAAGTCAGCGGTTGGAAATTCGGGCAGGAAAGTACAGCAAGGCGGCACCATGCGAAGAGCCAAACGTGTAAGCGGCCATCTTGCACGTAGATGTCGACAGTCAGATGCACTAACCAAAATGTTCAATTATGCCTGAACACAGGAAGCAATTGCTTTGCTTTATTCCACTAATCAAGCTAAAAAGCCCGCAATCAGTGAGATTTTGTTTTGCAGCCATGGCAGCAATTTTGCTCACCCACTTGCATAGTGTGCAATATTTGGCACAAACCTCTATCTTCATTAATAAAGTCACAATAAATCTGAAAATTGTTGTACATGTTATTCTTCATGTAGTTAATGATAAAATATGATCACATAATTTTTCAATTGATTTTCTCATAATTCATGCAATAGAGGGTTAAATTACAAAG
Organism: Rhipicephalus appendiculatus; assembly: GCA_030522465.1. NCBI lineage: Eukaryota > Metazoa > Arthropoda > Arachnida > Ixodida > Ixodidae > Rhipicephalus > Rhipicephalus appendiculatus. The sequence goes on along the minus strand of JALIZH010022083.1, from coordinate 34,879 downwards.
AGCAGAGAAACCCTAGATAAACACAACAAAACACAAGTGAATCAATTCTCTGCAGTTCGGTAGAAGTTGCAGAGCATTGATTACTGATTAAGAAGCATTGATTACTGAGGTGCGCAGCATAGATTACGCCACATTGTCAACTACTGAATTTACGCAAGTACGTCAATCCACCTCGTAACGCTTAACTCAATGCCATGCCATGCGGCACAGGCAGCTTCTGGGTCACTGTATCGCATAACATCGATTCCCACAATTCATGGAATCTAAGCTATTTTGTTTAACTGCGAAGCTGTTCTAGCTCGGCGTAACGTCTTGACCGGAAACTACCATCATCACGTATGAGTACCATAGAAATTGGGCGAATTCGGTCTATTCTTTCACCACGGAGACCTCCTAATTACAACGCTCTCTCTCTCTCGAATGCATGCGGGAAAGCCCTCTTGCGTAAGAAAAAGCCAGCTTTTTAAAATGGAAAGCCAGGGGCCCAATATATTAAATGTTCCGGGTATTTTTGTTCGATGTAGCCCTAAATTTTCCAATAGACGGACGTTAATGCATTGTCACGTTCTAAAACAGTTCAATATAAAGTATACTTTGTTTTACCCGAGCTCTATATAGTGTGGGTTTGACTGTACATATAATGAACTAGGCTTTCTGTCGCTAAACTCACGGATTCTAGTGCAGTTGATTTTCCTGGCACCCTTAGTCAGCTGAGGAACACATTTCGGTTACATTAGGCGAAATTCAGGGGCAACTGACGTTAATCTGTGTGCAAAAGTGAAGGTGTGTAAGTTTCTTGGCGATTTTTTCGAAGTGTCTTTTAAAGCTGCTTAGAATTAAGGGTTTGCGGCCCTGACATGCCTGAAAAGAGCACGGAGATCAAACTTCTCAGTCGCTGGGTTTCAATTAAAGGGTTTCAATGAAAAATAGTTAGGAGCTCTTCCCCCTGTCGTGAAACGGGGAAATCGAAGCATGTGCGTGCCTGACGAACATTTTGCTTCCTGCATTCCGAGAATTGGACGTTCACCACTCGTGCTAAGCAGCACACACTTGTTTCTACAGGAAGCACCGACATTCATGCGTGAAAGTATGAAAGGCCACCACGAAAGCTAATAAAGAAACACAACAATAAAATGTGCGAAAATTCCACAACGAAAGCAAATAAGGAAAGGCAACAATAAAATCTTCCAACGTAAAATGACAAGTGACCTCTATGAAAGCTGAGATTTTTATATCAAAAGCGGCAGGTCCCGACATGCCTACGATTGAGAGAGCATCAATTCTTCGAAAGCGTGCCAGGCAAATACGCATCTGACAGGCGCACATTCGAGGACCTAATCTGTGTACGCCCGCATTTATCTACTGCCGCCGGCACCGAGTTTTTCATGAACGGCCCCCCTCACCATCAAAATCCGTCTCTCATAAAAGCCAGGCTTCGAAAATTCCGCATGTCTCACGTACCGTGAAAATCGATGTTATGCGAGGCATATGGCGTAAAGGTGGCCGTGGCTTAACTTTTATTGCGATAGCAATTATATGGAGACTCGGCTGATTTTCGCCGTCGCCGTCACCGTCTGTCAACGCCGTCATGTCCCGAATATGTATATGTATCTGTATATATAAAAAAGGCACAAAGAAAAATAAATCATTAGAAAAACTTCCAAACCGCCTGACCGGGGATTCGAACCAGCGACCCCCTCGCTCCGCAGCCTGCTGCGCTAGCCAACACAGCCACACGCCATGCTCGTGCCAGCGATGTAACGGCGAGCTATTCATATGCACCATTTGCCGCTCGCGGTAAGCAGATCTCGGAACAGATCGAGCGTGTTTTCTATCACGCAACGCTTTTACAGTTTCTTTCAAATTGAAAGCTGCCTTTGAGATGCGCACGAAAAAGTGGCTCCCTTCTGTACCTCTCACGATGTAGAAGGAAAAAAAAAAACACCGGGCACACTTAAGGTCCCTAGATAGGACCTTAGGCTCACTTGGCGTCAGACGCCACCGCGTGGCAGGAGACGCAGAGGGGTCATTCCACGTGCCGCAGTTTAAAAGAAAAAGAAGTATCAAACAGCCTCGAAAAAAAGTCATATAACCATATAATTAATCCTTGGCCAATCCCCCTGAGTGGGTATGAGCCATGTCAGAGGCAACAACAGTGTCGGCTTCTGCATTGTGGGCACTCTCAGCGCGTTGCTCAAATACAAACACGTAACAACTGCGACAGTTGTTAGTTCACGCTTGTCTTGTGTATACCTATGCGTCCTTTGCGAGCGTCCTTCTTTGTGCTACGGCGGCGCGTTGCAAGTATCGAGCTGCTTGTCGTTCTTCGTGTGACAAACTAATTTCTTGCTATCGCATTCATTGCTTCGCCCTAGTGGCGAAACTGTGACTTTTTTACTAAGCGAAACGTTATGAAATGACGTTACACATATGTACAAATTTTGTACGCACATGCATATGTTGAAGAGCCGCATATGTGCTATATGAGCCGCTGTTTAGAGCTGGTTAACGATGCCAGCAGTAACATGAGTATTACCAGAGTCCTTCAATGCTTTTCTGATCACGAAACTACGCCCGCAGTTTCATACAGGCGCAGAAGATGCCGCTAGGGTCGCTGCGATCAGTGCGGGGGCCTTCGTGTGCGCCCGCTGCACTCGGCTGAATGCTGCGCCGGTTCGAGGCAATGGTTTATCGTGCACCGGACCGCAATAATTCGACTACCACTCATACTTCTGACATACCATGTGGTCGCAACATACGCGTGTAAAAAAACATACTTTAGAGTATTTATTTTTAAGATATTAAGGCTGCGATAAATCCATTCGTGCCGACGAAGGAATATTTGTTGTAGATGTTGTTCCTGCGCGGTTCCTTACCACAGGCAGGCGAGCATGAGGGTATGTAGTCAGGCACAGGATATTTATTTAAACTTGTGGCACCGCACAAGACTACAAACCTACCAACTCACAAACCGAAGTCTCACAGGGAGAGTTGAGACAGCGCCGATCGCGCTATTTACAGCCAGACTGTCTACGCCATGGATGTTTAACACGGACGCATACAAAAAAGAAAAGCTCTATGTTCCTGTGCTTACAGTTTATAAAAGCTAGCTTCTCTTCGCTGCATTGTACCTCTCAAAGCTTCGGTAACCATTGCAATCGGAAGGACGAAGCTCGCGCAAGGTAACGTGCGCGTGCCACGTGAATACGTGCACGCAAGTCTCTAGGCTCTAACGTACCCTTAACGCCTAATTTGTAACCACGTTCTGTTCGTGTTCTACTTGTAACTTTGACACCTTCTTGTTACGTGGACATTGCACGAGCGAAAGTGTGTCGCACTTTACATCGTGCAGTGTCGCAAGGGAACTCGGGTACCTCCAATCTTTGCCCTGGTGGCAGCTTCACAAATCACAACTTGGATACTTTGGCTGCTTCGACGGAGTACGTAAACACCGCGTGATGCAACGCAATTCTTAACGAAGACTGTAAAGGGGAGACTTGATTAAATAATGTCATGTTTCACTAATCTAGACAAAATAATTTCATGCGCTCACAAGCAAGAGCTCCGCTGCGCTTTCGATTTATTCATAACGCGAAAAACGTTATGCAAGATACCCAGAACCTTTCGAGCTGAGGAAACACTAACGCCCACTGCGTCATACTTCTTTATAATTGCTTATTTGAGTGGACACTGTCGAGACACTAATCTAAAGTAAACGAAGCAAGAATGACACCATTGAAAGAGAGAGAGAAAAACGTGTATTGGAAAATTACCTCAGAAAGCTAGGCGCGACATTTTCATGGCGCAGGAAAACTCTCTGCAACGCCAGTAAATAAGGGAGCAAGCTAGTCCAAAAAAGCAAAGTAAACTCTGAAGTACAATATAAAAATTAAATAGCTTACTTGACATTGAATAAATCAAAATGAAAAAAACGATTATTTTTTTACAACGGCAAGCAAGGAAAGAATGCAAAGCACTCAATAAGCTGGTAATTACCTAAAAAACTAGCAAGCTGCAAAAGAAACATCGCCGGACTGCAACTTTGCGTTCTCGCTTTGTAAAGACACATTTTCTACATTCACAAACAAGTCGTCAGTCCGAATAACGTCGGTGGTGTAGAAATGTTTCTCGCACACTCTAAAGTCTTCCGAATCGAAGGTAAATCCACCAGCTTCCTGTCGCGGTACTGCATGTGTCCATTCATCCCTCTCATCGCCGCCCCTTGTCAAACTGAACGCTTTTTCGCTCGTACCTCTGTAGCCAGAGCCACTACCCGGTACCCAGGAAGTCTTGGTAATAGTCGCTCACGTACACCATTGGTGTCCTCGCACACAGTCTCATAGCCGTCAGTCGCAAAAATGTGGAATAAAGAGGAAAACTCAACGCTGATGCCACCAGATTCCTCGGGCCCCCCAACTGTCGCCGCAGTGGCCGCGAGGGCCAGGCTCTCTCCATAGCGTTACGGGGGCGTTTCGTGACCAGAGAAGTATTGAAGGAATCTGGTATTATCAACACCATAAACGGTAATCTGATATGTAGCGCTTATGCTTGTCCGCTATGAAGGAGAACGCACGCATGTTTCAAGAACCCGTGTGCGTGTGTTGGAGGGGTTCTAGACAGTTCTTGAACAAGGTTATCATCCCCGTGATCAGTGAGCACCAGCAGCTGGAGTGGACTTGTTATCGGTTTCTTTCGTTATTGCGTCTACGAAAGGTCTGTGTGTAGTGCAGTATGAGGTACAGTATAACTTTTAAAAATCGGGGATACATTGTTCATTTTGTCGACAAATTATCTGTAGATAGAGCCGGCAACATGTTGGAACCTCAAGTTACTCTGGGTTGGTGAGGTATAGGCCGTCGAGGCGTAAAGTGCTACGTAGTCGAACATCAGTTGATGGCGGTTATCGCTTTAGCGGACTACCTGGGCGTATGTGGCCCAGGTAGTCTAGTCTACAAAGCGGTTACCAACAAATCTGACGTCTTCCTCGGTCAGCATGAGGCCATCCCCAGCCTCGTAAGAAATGAAGAGAACACTACGTCGTTACGGCGAACCATGTGCATGGCATCATTGAATTGGAATATTGAGAGACCACGTGCTAGATGGCTGTTCGTGCGCTCCAACCGATGGGCCATTGAATATATATTATCACATAAATTTATCGATCAAGATATCAGCGCTCTCTTAAATTTAGTACGTGACAATTACAATGGAGTTGTTCAATTTAGATGCGTATTATGGGTAATGAGTAGGGGAACTTTAAAAAAGTCACAGTTTCACCGCAATGGTGAAGCTGTCAATGCGATAGCAAAAAAATTCTAATGATAATCGAAGTGAAGCTGGCAGCTAACTCTTTTTGGACCCGATGTCACGCAGCTCTACATAATGCTGGTTTAAGAGCATACGGCCGCTCCAGGGACACTGTTCGCACAATGTCATCGCGTTGAGAGCGGAGCACGTAGAAGCCAGCCGCCCGCTGTCGGCTGCTGAGATTGCGAGATAATGCGTGCGCCCGCGACGACCGCGCTCGTAAAACCAAAGGTCGCAGTGGCTGCATGAGGGACACCCCCCCTCGCGTCTTTCGGCGCTTGTTAAAGACGCGCGGGGCGTTTTCTCTCCTTGAGCATTCCCCGGCTGGTCGAACAGGCAGGGGGATCTTATCGCATGCGCCTCGGAGCGACGGTGATGGGCCGGCTCGTTTGATGTCCGCTTCAGCGGCGTTTGTCGCCCCTGCTCCCGCACTGTTACCCGCGGCTATTTTTCTTCGCGGCTTTTACTTATATATATATATACATATACATATACGAGACATGACGGCAAAATCAGCCGAGAGTGTCCATATAATTGCTATCGCAATAAAATGTCTTGACTGTAGTTACGGTCTGCGAGTCTGGCTAGCCACTAATAATAATAATAATATTTGGTGTATTACGTCCCAAAAACAGCTATGTAATTATTAGGACACCGTAGTCCAGGGTTCAGGAAATGTTTTGACCATGCGGTGTTCCTTAGCGTGCACTGACATCACACATTGCAGGGGCTTCTAGCATTTCGTCTCCATCATAATGCTACCGCCGAGGCCGGAATCGATCCCGCAAGCTTTAGGTCAGCAGCCGAGCACCGTAACCGCTACACCACCACGGCGAACGTCTAGCTAGCTATGCTTGCGACCGGGAGAGTTACACTCGTGAGTGGGTTTGAGCAGGAATACAGAATTTCTCCCTACTATAGGGAACCCCATTCTACACGATATCCCGTAGGAAGAAGCTTTGCAAAAAATGTATCAAGGGGCAGGAGTAATTATAGCTAATATTTACGCGTAGTAAGACGCGTATAGGTCATTCACTGCCTTTGTATAACTTTCCTTAAACTTGCACCAGGAGTCGTTTCTTACAGGCAATAGTTTAGTCTGCGATTTAATTACGAAAATTTTATTGCACGCCCTCGAGAAAAGCATATTCGCTGGAAATTTGGTTGCAGTTTTTTTAAAGAAAAGGACAACCCTTCTGTATTTTTTCCTTTTCTGTGGAGAACAAATGCAGAAGTATAGTATAATCCCGAGATAACCTTTAGAATACGAAGCTTCTGAAGCATTCAACCTTTGAGTTATTTGCTCTTTCAAAAGCCAAGTATTATTGTCTCTGTTTTTCGCTGACGCACATCTTCTTCGTCTCATATTATCTGCAGACTGTCTGATTCAAAAAACAATGCATGAAAGTTTACCTTTTCGTCATCCACAATGATGTGGAAAGCAGAAGCTCTACACGCCTTAACTTACGGACTTATTGATGAGAATGGGTTTGAACGGATGTTTATCATTGTGTCTGACAAATGGCTCCTGTTTAGTCATGAATGTAAAATTACACCTTGCGAACCCGGTTTTGATTACGCAATGCTGCAATTAGGAATGATTGTGAATGCTAATTACACTAAGCAACAAATGTATAAAACGAGATATGTAAAACGAGGTCATCGGTTGAAGGCAACCTTATTTATTATGCGCTTTACCTGAGGCGCACCATCTGGATACTGACGTTAAGTGCTAGCTAAAAGTAGACGATCACTTACTTAGACTTAGCAATCATAATTTAATTCACTGAAATATTCTGCCTGTCGCCCTAATTGCGGAGAATCCAGTGTTGCTACTACTAATTGTCGCTAGAGGCGAGAGCATGCGAGAAAAGCAAAAAATATGCGACTGTTTTTTGGCGATGGGACTTCCTGGCTGACGCCGCCCTGTCGCCTTAATGCTCAGGTCTGAAACTGTGCTTGACAAATATGGCGCGTGCGGGTGTGAGTGGTGCTCAAAATCTGAAAACGGGCAGATTTCTATTTCGGCTGGCGCGCAATGAATGACGGCGTCGTGGCGGAAGAGAAAATCGCTTCTCAGGATGTCGTCGTGAGAGTATGCAGACTTTATCTTGCATTCAACGGCGCACAGAGCGTGCATACTGCTGCTGTAGATTGAATAATTTGGGCACTAGATGTACCGAGCGACAGCCTGGAAAGTGGTGTCGCCACTTTTTGTAGTAAACGGCTAATTTTTGCGTCCATAGTTGATACAGCGGCTACAGTGTCTACAAGCTCAGGTGCGCGAACACCGTCACCAAACACATCTATTACGTTCATTGGCTTCGCTGGGGTCTTTCAGTTCGCCAGCTTCGCCGCCCTTGCTTCGTGGTATGAAATGACTAGTTTTCTTGTTCTGGTGCGAGCGGATGTGGCCGCATTGCTGACCATGAGCGGCGCCATGGTGATGGGGAATGACGATTATATGGGGCTGGGCGTGACGTCTGGGACTTAGGCGGCCGTGGGTCGCAATACGGGCAGCTGGATTGGCTGCTGACGGGTGATCCGACTCGAGGCACCTGCTCGCGATTGCAATAACTTGCTCTGTTACAAGCGTAAGCGCACGCAAAGCCGATGGGGTGGTTGTCGGAAGTGCGCCATCGGTTCGCTCGGGCCGGTCCCATCCATGTCGAAGGACGCGATGAGGTGGCTGCTCATATGATTGCATGGTGGGCTGCAGTCGGGGACAACGGATGACGTCGGCTTACGTAGGCGGCGCGCCTGCCTCGAAGTTCGGCGGTCTAATGATGACTTCGGCGAAAATAAGTGGGGCAGTCGCAGGGTTTGCGTGGGGCGGCCTGGCAACTACCTGAGGTGTAACTTAGTGCTGCAGGCGCCAGAGGGTGCAGGTGGTATTCAGGCACGAACTCCGCAGTTTTCTGCTCTGCCATTCGGCGGAGGGAAGGCAGAAGTGTGGTTGGCGGCTGTTGAACGTGCTGCGGGTGAGCGAAGGCCAGCACAGAGAATTGGCGTGCAATATCTTCTTCGTTAGCTCGGATGGCTCTCGATTAAAACGTTCTACTCGGCTTTGTCCTGTATGGGCTTCGTTTGTTTACATTTTGAAAAAAAAACAACTCCAAATTATTTATACAACTTCATTTCAATAAACTAATTAGTAATATGTGCTCCATTGAATTCCTGGTCCTCGTGTCCCGGTGATGTTCCGATACATGTTATGATATCGCAAAATTGGAATAAAGAAGACTTACTCACTCTTTTAACCGAAAAGTGCAAAAGCCCGGTACGCGTGGTGCGCTCCCTTGGGCGCCACCAGGCGGCCAAGGGAGCGGACCACGCGTACCGGGCTCTTGCACTTTTCGGCTAGAAGAGTGAGTAAGTCTTTTTTATTCCACCTGTGCGATATCATAACGTGTACGGAACATCACCAAGACACGAGGACACCAATTTTAGTTCAATTGAAGCTAAAAATATTTCATTAGAACTTGTTTTAAGTACGACCACGTGTGTGCTGCAAATGCACCAATGCAACACAGTGGGACCATCTGAACTAAATCCACTCAAATCGAAAATGAAAACCGACGAAACTCCTCACGATCGCTGGCGGCGAGTCCCAGGAAGTCACTGGAGTACATATTACTAATTAATTTATTGAAATGAACTTGCATAAATAATTCGGAGTTTTTTTTTTCAAAATGTAAACAAACGAAGCCTATGCAGGACAAAGCCCAGTAGAACGTTTACGTTTCAATCGAGAGCCAACCGAGCTAGCGAGTCTTAGTGAAGGAAAATATATATTACAATCTCTAGATGGAAGCCTAAAAGGTAGAATTTAATGATTATTTTCTTCTGCTCTAAGTCCAAACTAATGTCATTTGCGTTTGACATTGGCGTAACTCATGCCATAAAACAAAGGAAGAACCCTCTGAAGAAACGCTACTTACCATTGTAATCGGCTTTCATCTGCGCAAAGACAGCCTATATAAAAGTAAAATATAGTGGGAAATTTAAGTTTGAAGACCGTACGCCGTAACCAAAGCATTATTTTGGCATATTTGAGTGTTTATTATGCATAAATTTCCGTTTCAATGAGGGGTAGTTCAACCCAAAAATATCTCTGGAGGCAGCCATCTCGAACACGCCATTGCGCACAGAGTAGAGGCAACTTTGAACAGAGTACATATCCGCGATCAAAGTAACGCGGTAGTATTCCAAGCATTGCGGGCAAGCACCCCAGTTAGGTGAACGAGATTTCTCCTAAGGCAGGCAGGATAATAATCGACAGAAAGTAGGGGCAACTTGGAGCAGACCTTGAACCCGCATTCAAAGCAACGTTTAAGCGTTCCGAGCACTGCAGTGAAGTAAATTGTTCCTTCCAAGGAGAATTATTGAGTTCCATAGAGTTACGGGAAGGCCACGCGAGCGGCGAGGAAGGTCAAGTTAAGAACTGATCCGCAGTCAATGTAGAATTCAAAAGTGCTAAGAAAGTGCGACATACACCCTATTTAGAGGTAGAGCATAAGCTTCGCATGCAAGAGGTCCGTGGTTCGAGTCTCGGTGCCGGACGGGTTCTGCGTGATGGAATTGCAAGGCCTCGGGTGCGGCCTCACTGGCGACCACAGCTGGTAATGCACTCCCTCACCAGAGCAGGATTGGCCACCCCTGGTGCAGTACTTGGCCACTACCTCCCCCATGAATACACCAATTAACCATCGGCCCTCAGTCCCCAGCGGCTGCGAAACAACTGACCAAGGCGGCGGTCAGACCTGCGACGCAGCGGAGGGTGCTGAGAATCTCTGGGTCCGGACAGGCCGCCATTGGAATCGGAACTTGGCTACGTTTAACGCTCGAACGTTATTTAGGGAGGCGAGTCTAGCTGTGCTATTTGAGGAATTAGAAGGTGTTAAATGGGATGTAATAGGGCTCAGCAAAGTTAGGAGGACACATGAGGCTTATACACTGCTAAAGAACAGACACGTCCTATGCTATCGGGGCTTAGTTGACAGAAGAGAACTAGGGGTGGGGTTCCTTATCCATGAAAGTATAGCTGGCAACATAGAGGAATACTATAGTATAAGTGAGAGGGTGGCAAGTATCGTTATTAAGTTTAATCGGAGGTACAAGATGAAGGTAGTACAGGCCTACGCGCCTACATGCAGCCATGATGATCAATTGATTGAACGCTTCTACGAAGACGTAGAATCAGCAATGAGTAAGGTAAAGACACATTATACTGTACTGATGGGCGACTTTAATGCTAAGGTAGGCAAGAAGTAGGCTGGAGACCATGCAGTGGGGGAACATGGCATCGGCTCCAGAAATGTCAGAGGAGAGTTACTAGTAGAGTTCGCAGAACGCAATATTTTACGGATCTTGAATACCTTCTACAGAAAACAGGCTAATCGTAAGTGGACGTCGATGAGTCCTAATGCCGAAACTAAAAATGAAATAGACTTCATTCTGTGTGCTCACCCGGGCACTGTACAGGATGTGGAAGTAGTTGGCAAGATCTTATGCAGTGGCCATAGAATGGTAAGGTCTCGAATTCGCCTAGACTTGAGAAAGGAACGGCAGAAACTGATACGCAAGAAGGCAATTAATGAGCTATCGCTGAGAGGGAAAGTAAGGAACTCAGAGTTTTGCTTCAGAATAGGTTCGATGCTCTAACCGAGGAAACCGACGTTAGCGTTGACGCAATGAACGATAATCTGACGAGTATCATTAAGGAGTGTGCAATGGAAGTCGGGGGGTACAGTCATTAGACAGGATACCGGCAAGGTGTCCCAGGAGACGAAAAACCTCATTAAGAGACGTCAAACCATGAACGCCTCAAGTGCAACAGACAAAATAGAGCTGGCGGAGCTTTCGAAGTTAAGCAATAGGTGTAAGGTAGCCGACATAAGAAGGTGTAACATGAAGAGAATTGAGCATGCTGTAAAGAGCGGAAGAAGCCTAAAAGCTGTGAAGGCAAAACTGTGCATCGGTAAAAATCAGATGTATGTATTAAGGGACAAGGAAGGCAAGGTCACAATCAATATGAATAGGATAGTTGAGGTAGCAGAGGAGTTCTACAGAGAACTGTACAGCAGCCGAGACAAGGAGGATGATATCGCAAGAAGCAGTTATAGCCCAGAGGAATTCGACATCCCACCAGTAACGACAGGGGGAAGTAAAGAAAGCTCTAGAGGGGAATGCAAAGTGGCAATGCCGCTGGTGAGGATAAGGTAACATCTGACCTGTTGAAAGATGGTGGAGAGGTTGTGTTAGAAAAACTAGCCACCCTGTATCCGAAGTGTCTCTTGACGGGGAGGGTACCAGAATCTTGGAAGAATGCCAACTTCATCTTAATCCATAAGAAAGCGGACGTCAAGAACTTGGAAAATTACAGGCCGATCAGCTTACTGTCCGTTGTCTACAAGCTATTTACAAAAATAATAACTAATAGAATTAAGACGACATTAGAGATTAGTCAACCAAAGGACCAAGCAGGACTTCGTACAGGCTACTCAACAATAGACCATATTCATACTATCACTCAGGTGATAGACAAATGCGGGGGAATACAACCAACCCCTATACACAGCCTTCATAGATTACGAGAAGGCATTTTATTCACTGGAGACATCAACAGTCATGCACGCACTGCGGAATCAGGGCATCGACGAAGCCTACATAAACATACTGGAAGAAATCTTCAGCGGATCCACAGCCACCATAGTACTCCATAAAAAAAGTGACAGAATCCCAATAAAGAATGGTGTAAGGCAGGGTGACACGATCTCTCCAATGCTATTCACCGCGTGTTTACAGGAGGTTTTCAGTGCCCTAAATTGGGAAGAGTTAGGGATAACAGTTAATGGAGAGTATCTTAGTAATCTGCAATTCGCTGATGACATTGCATTGATGAGTAACTCAGGGGACGAATTACAGCTCATGATTAGTGAACTGGACACGGAAAGCAGAAGAGTAGGTCTGAAATTTAATATGCATAAAACTAAAGTAATGTGCAACAGTCTCGGCAGAGAACAGCGCTTTGCGATAGGTCGCGAGACACTGAAAGTTGTAAAGGAATATGTCTACTTAGGAGAGGTAGTAACCGCGGAGCCGAACCATGAGAGTGAAATAACTAAAAGAATAAGGATGGGGTGGAGAACATTCGGCAAGCATTCTGAAATCATGATATATGGTCTACCAGTATCCCTCAAAAAGAAGGTATATAACAACTGCATCTTACCGGTACTCACCTACGGAGCAGAAACCTGGAGGCTGACAAAGGGGGGTTCAACTTAAATTGAGGACGACACAGCGAGCGATGGAAAAGAAAATGATAGGTGTAACCTTAAGAAACAGGAAGAGCGCAGAGTGGATCAGGGAACAAAGGGGGGGGTAAGGATATCATAGTTGAAACCAAGAAGAAATGGATATGGGCCAGGCACGTAGCGCGTAGGCAGGATAATCGCTGGTGATTAGGGGTAACTGACTGGATTCCAAGAGAAGGCAAACGCGTGAAGGGGAGACAGAAAATGAGGTGGGCAGATGAGATTGAGAAGTTTGCTGGTATAAAGTGGCAGCAGAAAGCATAGGACCGGGTTGATTGGCGGAAAATGCGAGAGGCGTTTGCCCTGCAGTGGGCGTAGTCAGGATGATGATGATAGTCTTCGCTCACAGATGTCTTGACTTGTGCGAGTATCGCCAAGTGGTCACAAATGGCCGATAAGCTAGCGAGATCTACGTCGCGTGACCGCTGGCGATGGGTTATTAAACCCTGCCGGCACAGCTCCTCGAAGCTTTGCCACAGCATAATTACCTCGGCCGCTGGGGGGACGGTTTTTTTGCGAGCAACAAGGTGGAGGAATCATCGTCGATGACTTTCATAACATTTCTGATCTTATCAGCCTCCAACACGTTCGCGTTGGCTTTCTTGCTCAAGTCGAGGATATTTTCTATGTAACTTGCGACAAAATCACCGGCCTGCTGAGCTCGTTCGCGTAAACGATGTTCTGCTTGCAGCATGCGAACGGCAGGGTGAAGAAACACATTGATAATGGCGGTCTTGACTTTGGACGACGTAATAGGATTTTATACGTAGTTGTACCGCAGGCTTGCCACATTCGCGAGCTACAAGGCCATGTTGCTCAACTTGCCTGTCTCGTACCATTTATTCGATACGCTCAAACGTTCGTAAATCTTGGCCCAGTCCCCCATGCCAGTTCCATCGACTCCAGTGAAGGCAGGTGGACCGTGGAGACGAGGGACGCCTGGACAAGCGGTCGGTGCGTGAGGAGGCGTTTGCTGAGCGGCGTCTTGAGGCATGCATGTAGCACTGTGTGGGATCAGAGTTCCAGGCGCAGCGAAGGTAAATCGAAGTTTCTTTGAGGGCGCAGCACTCTCCACTAATTATCAAGGTGTTTATTCAACGATGGCGTAAGAGTCTATCGTTCGCTTGATCAACAGCCCAAATCACGAACCCTGTCAGTGAGCGACGTCCACAATGAATGCGTGGTTGAGACAGACCCACTAGGTTGTACTGGAAAGGCTGACTCAGTATAGCGTTTGTCCCTCTTCACTACATAGCATTACTAGGAGCATAGGTCGGCAAAGTAGTTGGAACTCACTCAGACTCACTCAACAAATATATTCTTCTCTGAGGGCTCACTCGGACTCAGACTCACCAAAATTTTCCTCTACCAGACTCACTTGAACTCTCACTCAGTAAACTATTTTTGGGGGGCTAAGCACCTTAAGACAGAGCCTTGTCGGCGTGCGGCGGCGTGTACAGCACATGCAAGGTTCCCACTAAATGCCATGACGATGATGCTGATGACAATGAAGAATAAGCGCATTAGCACGTGCAAGGTACCCGGTGACAATGACGACCATGGAGCATTCTCTTTCTGCCATGGATGAAAACGAACGTAGGGCGCGGGAAGCGGCGGCGAAACGACAAAAGCTCCCAGCGGACTCGGAGATGAGGGCGCGGGAAGCGGCGGCTCAACGGCAACGCCGACAACAAGGTGCTACCCCGGAGGCGAGAGCTCAGGAAGCAGTGGCTAAACGGCGAAAACGGCTTGTGCAGTATATGACGTATCGATACGCTCTACGATACATTGACTGGAAACAATACGCTCTACGATACATGACTGGAAACAACCAACAACCAACAACGGAACGTGCATAGAACTTGTCTTTGCCAACTTCAGGCTAGATCCGATCAAAGAACCATTGGCTCTACACTTCGGGGACCACGAAACAGTACTAATGAAGGCAAAACGAAATCCACAACTCAACACGGCATACCATTTATGACCAATAAACATTGTATATAACTGTACACCGCTTTGTCACTCATTTACATGCGTGAGCGGGCAATGTCACGGGTGATTAACGGTAACACCGAACGATCCCCCTACTTCGCCACTCATCATCATTCACTTCGTGTAGATTCGGTGATTTCTCAACCGAATTACCTCGGACTCAAACTCACCAACATATTATTCAGCCGGACTCACTCAGACTCACGGCTTGACTTGAGTCTGAGTGAGCCTGAGTGAGTCGACTCATGAGTCGTCACAGTAAAAACCCCTTTTCTACATTCTGGTGTCAATGCTCTTTAACGATAATATCTCACATAATCGGTGCTGTTGGAATAGTCTTTTGACCTTATACCTTCAAATACGAGTTATAAGTGATCTAGCGATCCAGTAAGGGCATTTTTATGAAATACCCGACTCAGACGAGATAGTTTTATCAAGATCTTTCCGTGAAAGGAAGAAGAACCAGTCAATCATGTTTGTCATACAGTCATGTTATGCCACACCAATTTTGGTATAAATCCCCTTAACGACACGGTCAGGAGAGCACAAAGTCATAGGTGGCTAGATAGATAGATAGATAGATAGATAGATAGATAGATAGATAGATAGATAGATAGATAGATAGATAGATAGATAGATAGATAGATAGATAGATAGATAGATAGATAGATAGATAGATAGATAGATAGATAGATAGATAGATAGATAGATAGATAGATAGATAGATAGATAGATAGATAGATAGATAGATAGATAGATAGATAGATAGATAGATAGATAGATAGATAGATAGATAGGTAGATAGATAGATACGCTCAAAGTCGCCGAAGTTCGCTAAGAAATGCTTCGCATTTAATAAGTCCAGCTTCCTCACCATTTCGTTAAATGAGGCGGATGATGGGGCGCTTGAGCGGTGCTGAGCGAAGCTGCTGGACTTGTACCTCTATAGAATGGACAAAGCTGTCCAGTTCATCCCTTCATCTCTATTGCCCCATACTGTCGTGCCAGTCATCATTACCATCTGTAAAAAGCCTCTCTTAGGGTTTTTTTTCTCGTAGGTTTCAGCAGTGTATGTTATGCAGGGTACCATGCTCTTTTTTTTTCCATATTGTAATGTGATATGCCTTCCTGACAATGTTGTACCGGTATAGAATGTGATCATTGGACTAGCGAATAGGACTGGCAAAAGGTGGAGGAATGCGATTTCGATCAGTTTTCGGGGTTAGTTTCAGTTTGGTAATAAAGGCGCGAATGAGGTCCTGGACGCTTACTCATTCGATGAAAAAGTTCGAGGTAAGAGGATACCACCTGGCACGGAATTCGTAATTGTCTTGTTGAAGCCAGTATCACGTAGCCCTCGCATAGCGCAGGAGTCTCACACACGCGGCCCGCGGAGTGCACATGACTATCTTCGTCCAACTTTTTTATTGTCTTTTTAAGTACGTTCTTGAGCTAAGCAGGCGCGACAAGTCTAGGGCATTTTTGATGCCCGAGGCACCCCCTGCGACCACTGTGTTGATACATGAACCATGAAACAAGACTCCTAATTTCAGAACTTAGTCGTTTCAGAGATAGGTATCGATATTTTGTTGGAACCATGCCGTCGAATACCGGGAGATGTGACGCATATACGACATACAGGAAAGGTCTCATTTCAAATGGCAATTTAGCTGACATCTGGTACAACCTATGCCCCCCCCCCCCCCCTTTCACCTTCGTGACTCTCCTGGCCCTTGCGGGAGTAAATTTTCGTGAATGCGGCCCATTAGCTGAGGGGAGCTTGAGACACCTCATATAACGCAATAAGAAAGCTCAGACGTTAACGATACGGGCACTCAAAGCAGGCTGTGTACGTCATGTCACGTCACACGACCACTGGAAGCCGTGACGGAGCCACGATGAAGGAATGCGTTTTATAGGGATTCTATGTAACGAGACTCCACGCCGTCCTTTCGTTTAGGTGGAGGGCTGGAACTTTTATGAACGTTTAACCGCTTTGGACCTCCGCTATCGCTCTTGCTACGATAAGTTATAGCAGCAACAACCATTAGATTACTTTTATTCCTGCGTATAAAGAATACCATTTGTGGTATAAAATCATAACGATTGGAAATAACGCGCAGAATAGCGAGATGTTATCTATACATACACCTGGTCAACTTTTAGCTCAACCGTTTCAGATAAATTACGTAGCCCCAAACGCAAGAAACAAAGAAGTTCAGCACTTTTTCCTCATGGAACTGCATCAAAGAATTTGCCCCAGATGAAATGTTCCTTCGAGAAAAATTGTGATAAATATGACTGCATAACGAATGTGGAACAAACTAAAAGGGAGAAATCAGAAGAACGATTTTTTTATTGTCATTAAATTACTCTGTTACAATTCCAAAATCACCACGCGCGATGCAACGAGGTTCTTAGTAAGTGAGAAAATGCGCGAAAAAAATCCGGGTGGCGCCCCCCCACCATGAAATTTGCGCAGCAAACATCGTGATGTCATAGACTGATGGTGTCTACTAGAGCTTACGTAGTTCCTAATTGGTAAAACTGAAATACCTTGACCTGTTAGAGGGCCATAGGCTTAAGGTACAGTTTCAGGTAATTTAGTCAAGTCAGCGTCCCCAAAATACGACAAATACGGCATGAAATCCGTGGCGTCACTCGCGGAGATATCGGTGCGAAATTTAAAACGGAATTTCGACCTTGATTTTCTTCTAGATTTACAATATTATGATGGTGAAATTAATGACGAGTTCTCAGCGTACTTTTCCTCAGTTTGAACTAATTGTTTGCTTCAAGTTAGTGTTATTTTATCAAGTGGCGAAAGCCGAAGCCCGGCCCCACTGAAAAACCCGGGCCTTCAGACCCGGGCCCCATCCGGGCCCGCCATGACAATTACCATACTAGGCCCGGCCCACGGGACGGGCCGAATATGGTGGTTGTCCAGCACTGCGGCACCGAGAAGTAGAGCAGCATGTTCGTCGCCTTTGGAGTCAGCTATTCCTATTACAATGGGTTCGAATGCGTTCAAAATATAAGAAAACTTCCACAATCAAACAGGCCGCAGTGCAGGTGGAACTTGAAACTCGTTTTCAAAGCACGCGGCAGCGCTCGCCAAGCAGCCGATGCGGCCACTGAGACAACGTGATCCTGCCAAGCGTCTTATGCCCGACGGCGGCACCGGCGTTTCCAGGGGTGGGCCTCGTGTCCAATAAATTGAAGGACACTTTGTACATTCCAAAGTGTGTTCGGCAAAAGCGTGTGGCCATTCCACTGATTATGCCATGTCTTTTTCTTTTACACTCTCAGTGGGATAAGACACAAACCGAATGGGTGCGTGTTTTCTTCTTTAATTTTTTACCGCGAATCGCAGCGAGACGGTGGACTCATCTTCCTCCGGCCGCGTGCGTTAGTATTTTCTCGCGCTTTGCGCATCGTGCAAACGCCATCCGCGTTCCAGCTCTTAAATTGACGGACCCTTTGTAAATTGCAAAGTGTATTCCGTGAACGCCTGGGTCCATTGAGACGGCGTCCGTCAGAATGATTGCAAACTCTGGGCACAGCGACGCTACGCAAGCAAAGCGCGAGCGCTATAGAGTCCGACGCGACCGGCGTTCCGTCTGCGCATCCCGGTGGCCACCTGGCTCCGTGCCAGAGCTCGGACGGACGGACGGACGGACGGACGGACGGACGGACGGAAAGACGGATGGATGGACGGACGGATGAACAGACAGACAGATGGACGGACAGATGGATGGACGGACGCCGGACGGAGGTCGGACGGACGCTGGACGGACACCGGACGGACGTGAGCATGAGACATTAAAGGCTTTCGTCTTAAAGATTACACCATCTCCCGCTAAAGGGAACGATGTGTAGATGCGAAGCAGCGGGCGCTAACGCTTACACTGGCGTTGACGTTGGCGCTGGCGCTCATCGCAGCGTTGCACAGGAGAGAAACCTGGGGGGCGCAAAGCACGCAGTGATGGACCGGTGTTTCCTACTGGAACATGGCAATCGCTGCTAATGGGCAATGAGAGACAGAAGACTCGGACTGGACACAGAGACCCGCAGTCCCTTTTAGTTAACGCGCACGCTGTGGTTTTTTTTTTTTTCGTTCCACAACGCACGGAAGAAATCTCCCACCGGCACCACCTTGCAGGTCAAGATCCATTGCCATATATACGGGGTGGCCAGTGAACGGTTGTGCAGCGCGAGCAGTCGGTTTTTTTCAATCAAGAAACTCGCTAGCAGACGCTGCCTGCGTCGGCGTCGCGAGGCGAGAGAGGGGGGAGCGTAGGAGAGGGGAAGACGCGCATGCGCAGTGGGGGTGTGGACGCCGCGGGCAGGGATGCCTAGAGGAGAGAAGGGGGAGCGTAGGAGGGGAGAGAAGGAGGGGACGCGCATGCGCAGTGAGGGTGTGGCCTCCGCGTGGAGGGATGCCTAGAGGAGAGAGAGATGGAGAGGAGGTTTTTTATTTTTATTTTCTTCAATGGGTTGGCGCATGCGCAGTGGGGGGTGGGGAAAGACGGACGCTGGACGGACGGACGGACACCGGACGGACGAACGGACAGACGGACGGACGGACGGACGAACGGTCGGACGGACGGACACCGGACGGACGGATGGACGGACGGACACCGGACGGACGGACGGATGGACGGACGGACGGACACCGGACGCCGGACGGACACCGGATGGACGTGAGCATGAGACATTAAAGGATTTCGCCTTAATACCCCAATGACGCGAGAAACTTTTACGAGACATCATTCTATATTCCGTACAAAGAGGCGCCTTGTCGAATCCTATCTGTGCAGAATTTTTGAAATGAGAAGCAATTCTTAGCAAACTTCTGCGCTTTCGAGCATATCTATCTATCTATCTATCTATCTATCTATCTATCTATCTATCTATCTATCTATCTATCTATCTATCTATCTATCTATCTATCTATCTATCTATCTATCGACGACAATGTGCGCTTGTGGCCGTTTTGTTGCTAGGATGCATACCAAAATTGGTGTGGCGTGGCAGACTGTGTAAAGAATATAAATGACAGGTTGTAACATGAACGTCATGGCATCTATGTCATGCATGATTTACATGCCAATATTATGGGGATCTTAGAGCCATTTCGTTAAGTTGATATCCACCAAAATTTGTATGCTACGATGAAGGATTACGAAGTACATAAATGACAAGTCCTAAGGTGCAAACCATGACATTCACGTCATGTACGACATGACTAACCTGACATGGTCTCGGGGCGCCCGCGTCCGTTTAATTTAATACATATGCAATCAAAATGGTTGTTGCGTGACGTGCCTGTATTAAGAACATAGGTGACAGGTGGTATCAGACTTACGCCAAGACTTACATGCCACACTCATCGTGAGCTCGTGGCCGTTGCGCTCGCTTGATATACAGCGTTATCGTTACTGCGTGATATGACTATATGTCAAAGATATATGACAGGTGGTAACACAAAAATTATGACATGCATGTCATGTACGCCATGACTTGCATGCCACGCTCATGGCGCGCCCGCTGTCGTTTCGCAAGCTTTATACACAACGTTCAACAAAAGACAACATTACCACAAAGAAAGACTGGCGGTGTTTGGTCTGCAAACAGTTTTGGAGCAACACAGCACCGGGTTTCGTGTAGATTCAATGCGTGGAGTGCAAGGACTGGGCTGCGTGAGGGCGCACGGAGTGAATTTCAAGTGCTTCTACTGCAAAAAATGAAGCGATGACATTTTCTTTCACACTGTTTTGTTTTGCCCCGCAGGTTGCGGCAAAATGAGACATCTGGAGCACTTTCTATTATTGCGATAGCTATTATATGGACACTCTCGGCTGGTTTTCGCCGTCGGCGTTGCCGTCGCCGTCATGTCCCGTATATGTATATGTATCTATATATTCATAAAAACCTCCAAAAAATAATTCAGAAAAATGTTTCCGACGCGCGGCATCGAACCAGGGACCTCTCGCTCTGCAGCGCGCGGCGCTAACCGCTCAGCCATGAAGGCGAACGTCCTTCAACGTACAAACGTTGAGCTATTTATATACAGCGTGTTTTCAGCATTGCAATCGAGATGGCGCAAAGGCCGCGCTCGGCGTCAGCTGGCGACGCGCGCTCTCCGGCGCGCATTTCGCCCGAAGGGGGGGGGGGGTAGGATAGATGCCCGTGCGCGCGCGCGCTTATCTCGCGGTGGCGGAGAATGGGGCTTTGGGCGGAACGATAGCGTTGTAGTTACCGGGCGCGCGGAGGTCACATCGCTCGCTGCAGTCCCCCCGTTTGAGAAAAGAGCACGCTTTTTCAACCACAGCGAAGTAACAACTGTGACACTTGTTAGTTCGCTCTCGTCTGTACCTGTGAATACGTATCGTGCGTCGTTTTTGTTTGAGCAGCGCGTTAAGTGTCGAGCTGTGAATGTTTTAATTCGCTCTCGTCCTGTGCGTGTTTTTTTCGCGCGTTATGTGTGCGTGAGCAGCGCGCTGCACGTTTCGACCTGCTTGCCATTCGTTGCTTGGCATTCCAATTTGTTGCTATCGCATTCATTGCTTCGCCGTGTGGCGCAAATTGTGACTTTTTTATTTTTTCAAATAAACTTTGGAACTGTCGCAACATGGTCATACTTATGTAGCACATACCTTGTACCCAAAGGAGAGTTTCTGTAATGACGTTTAAAGGTGACGAGTGAAATAAACAAATTAACTATTTCCAAATTGTTGTCAAGTTTTGCCCCACCTTATCCTAATACCCATGTTGCTCTTGGCATCATCACTCAATTGTAAACAACTGGTTATATCAAAAATATGCGACTGTTCAACATATGTGTGTGCATACAACATTTCTACATATCTTTAGCGTCATTTCGTAACGCTTAGCTCAATAAAAAAATTACACCATAGCCACTTTCCATTTGCATGCTTCTCATAACGTCGATTGCCATGGTACGTGGGATCTGCCGAATTTTTTGATCCACGCAAACATTTCGTTCTTGGCTAGCCTGAGAGGTATGCCGTTATATATAGTTGCAAAGAAGTGCTAAGTCAGTCGGTCAGGAATGTAACGTGAGCAGATTGACGATCATGGTAGTTCCTGTATCAGTACGACTTCTTTAAAGTGTTCGGACAACGAGCTGAGTTTCTGGCGCACGCTGTAACAAAATATTTACCCGCTAATCCTGTTTGATTGCTGCATTTTGATATATTTGTTGCTTCGCTCTCGTTTGATACCTCCCCCCCCCCCCCCCAAATGTCACTAAGATCACATGATCGATCAAGGAGACACGAAGGTTGTTTCATTCGCATGAGTCAGGGAACTAGACATTAGATATGACCTTAGCTCGCAACTTTCTTGGAACCCGCACCTGAACAGAAAGAGCGAGACAAAGTTGTTTGTTTAAATGCAGAGGTCACGGCTGAGGTATTTACAGTCGCCCATATGTGACAGAAATGTAACATTTAAACGTCATCAATAATAGAGGTGGCTGGTTAGAGGAGGGTAGGGGGTATGAAAGTGCGCTAGGTGTTTTGGTATTTACGTTTATTTGCCTGAGCATAAGTGCCGTGTTTAAGACGTCAACCAGAAATTGCATGACGTCCTTGTGCATTGCTTTCGTTTTTTCGTGCAATAACTGCACAAAAGCTTGCACGTTTCAAATTGGTCTACAATTGAATAGTTTCGCACTTTTCATTGGTCTAAGAGGCAAGTGATTGATTTCGCCAGCGTCCTTAGTGAACTCAATGGAAGCTATGGGTTCACTTGGCTAAATTAGGTGGTAATTCACGGTTAATGTGTGGGCAAAGCTGAAAGTGTGCATAGTGATTGCCGCTTTTATGAGAAAAAACATTCAAAAGTGCGCTTGAGTGTTCCGGGGGTGCTTTTCTACTGGCTCTAAACGGAGCTTGCAAATAGCACGAAGTTTCAAATAGATTAAACACGGTGGTCGAAAGAAAGCTTCAGTAAACATTGTGAGCTTAGTTAAATAAACACAAAATAATATTAGGCTCCGAGTTTCATACCTCTACTATGTGCTATATACCTCAATTACGCGTGACACTTTTACGAGACGTCATTTTATACTTGGTAGAAAGAGCTGCGGTGCCGAATGTTATCTCTGCAGAATATTTTTTCTTGTTTATCTTGGAGCATGACAACTTATTACTCAAACCTTGCATTCGTCTGGTTTTTAATCCACTATATTGAGGATGTTTGTTGAGAGTATTGCAGTGTTCTCCGTGTATACGTGACACTTCTAAAGCACACCGAAATCTGTCCTCATTGCGCCATGTGAGCTAGCGCCAGAGCCGATTTCGATTACGTCTTTCTACATTGTCCGAACAAACCTAAGCCCCTGCCTCAAAGGTCAGAAAACCAGCAGCGATGGGAGGCTGCTTTGCGCAGATGGCAACCGGAGCTACAGCTTCGGGCAATGGGCTAGGCCAGGAGGGTCGCCGAAGCACAAAAGTGTCCGGCCATCTCGAACGGCCCGAGCGCCCATCGTCGTACTGCTTCATTTTTCCCCTTCCCCCCTGACGTCTTTCTTTCGAGAATGAAAAAAGTTGTTTTCCTATTTCCGTATTTTACAGTCATTTGGGTAATATGCAGAGTATAGTTAAAGAGGAGGTGAAGTTGTTAAAATACCTTGGCAATAATTACGGTCTTCGAGTCTAATAATCTCGTTTGATATTCACATCTTCTGACGCCCGATGGCAATGTACGCTTGTACCGCGCAATATTACTGCGATATTACATGTTGTATTGTGACGCCTGTATACAGGACCTGTGTTTTTGTAAAGCATGAAAGTCATTTTCACTGTATTTCCAAGCAGAGGAACTTATTAAATGCGAAATCATTTCTTTGCGTACTGCAAGCACTTTGAGCGTTTCTATCTATCTATCTATCTATCTATCTATCTATCTATCTATCTATCTATCTATCTATCTATCTATCTATCTATCTATCTATCTATCTATCTATCTATCTATCTATCTATCTATCCAGCCGCTTACGTCTGGATACTCTGGTGATCGCCTCCTTAACTTGAGATAGGCCAAAATTAGTATGCGAGGCTAAGAGGATTTGGCGAATACGTCTGGCTGGTAGTAACTTCAATAAGTCAAATTCCCGTCGCGTAAGTCGTCAAACTCATTTCTCCAGACACGTGTGGCTCATACCCGTATACCACGGGGCGCGGTATGCGGGTATGCGCCATAGGTGTAAGACAATTTATACTTACCCAGGAACGGTGAGGACAGACATTGGTTATTAGATGCGAAGCAGCTCTTTGACTAGCCTGTGTAACGCTGTCCCTCCGTGCGTCCGTACGAACGCGCCACAACGCGCTCCCCTCGCCACAGGTGTTGGAGCGGTACCAAGTAGGTCACGCCGCAGATGCGCGTTGACGTTACGCTCCCCTCGCAGTGCGCGCTGACGTCACTGTCTCCCTCGCCTGCCGCGCGCTCGCCACAGCAGCTGCCGCCTGACGCGCAACGACAAGAACTACGCCAGCCATCGCTTCAAACGAATCTTCCAGCGCTCACCGCAGCACCTGCGTTAGCGCCGTTCAACCCGTGACGCCACCCGTGCGCAACGCTGCTGCTTCGCATCCCATCAGGGTTCCCTTTGAGAAGATGGTGTAAATTTTTAAATGCGTCAGCGTTAAGAAAAACTGACATCGGCAGCGTTGACCCGACGAGTGCACAAATAAAAATCGGAGCCCCAGCAGAAATCGAACCCAAGCATTCTGCTTGGCAATCAAGTATTCTCCCGCAGAACCACGTCAGGTCTCGAAACTGCTTTGGAAAAAGACCCTATGCAGGCGTAATGTTGGTGAAACGTCAATTGTGATTGCAGCGCTGGTAATCTAATTTAGAAGCATTACATGTGTGCTCCTGTGATGAAGGAGTCATGTCGGCTTAACGTTAGTTGTATACTTAAGCGCTATCCACTGTAGTTGGTCTACGTAGCACTACCCAGGGCTACCATCCTCGCAAGCACAAGCGCTGCATATCAGCTTACGGCTTCTGGTGTTGGCAATACCTATGTTTCTGTTGGCATCGTTACACAACTGTAAACAACTGTTTATATTAAACATATCCGACTGTTCAACATATGTCTGTGAGCATAACATCTGTACATATCTTTAGCGTCATTTCGTAACGTTTCGCTCAATAAAAAAAATTACAAGCAGTCACCTTACCTCCGCATGCTTCGCATAACATCGATTCCCATGGTACTTGGAATCTGCCGAATTTTTTTAAATGTAATCCCACGCAGAAGCGTGGCTGTGTTGTAGAATACCTGCTTGCCACGCAGACGGCCTAGGTTGGATCCTCTTTCGGACCCGGAGTTTTTTTATTATTTATTTTATTTGCATCTTTCTCGTTTTTTTTGGTCACGGACAAGATGATGATCTTTCGCTCACAACCAACGACACCGACGCCGACGCCGGAATTTCTACGAAACGAGATCTTTAACGCTCTCGCGTTAAAAATAAACAACAAACAAATAAAGCACTCCACAACCATATACACACAATCGACCGTAACAGTTCGTAGGTAGTCTGCACGTCTTCAATTTTCCACCACATGTATTTCTACTGCTGCATAGCGCAGTACTACTGCACCAACCCTACTCTGGTGGTGCGGACTGCCACTTAGTTCACTGCACAAGTTTCTCGCACATCTGTTCTTGAAGGGCACGGTACCATTCACACTTCCGGCTTACTTTCACGGGCTTCGCAAAGAAACCGAACTTTCGGCGCAGGGTGCTGTAGCGGCGTAGCTCACTGAGTCCTCACTCCAGTCGGGCTCATGTATAGTGCTTCCCAGTTGTTACGGTCTCTTTATAGCGACGGCCACGGTGCGGCGGCTGCCGGTTTTGGCCAACCGAAGGCTGAAAAACCGACAAAAGTGAGAACTATTTCTGTCGTCTCATACGAGATATACCTTGATGAAGACTAGAACATTTACGAACAGTGTTCCATAAAAGTTGCAGTCATTTGATTGTGTTTTATTTAATGAAACAAGTAGGAAAACTTCTATAGTCACGTTTCCAGGAGCCTTACTTACTTGGAAAAGTGGTACTTTCATGAGGGGAGCCCTATGTGTAGCTTATGAAACTTTCCCCAAACTTATCTTACTCTTATTCTTTGCTCGTAGTTTTATAAGTCAACTTTTCGCGAAACAAATTGTGTTCTTGAATACCGGCCTCAGTTTCTCTGCGAGGCTGAACCATTGCGATAGCGATAGATTGGAATCTTATACGAAGTAAGGCTAGCAGCCAACTCTTTTGGATCTGATCTTTCGTTACTCTACAAGGAGCGAAGTGGTTTTTGTGCTGCTTGTCATTTTAGAGCGAAGTAAGCCGTGAGAGGCCTTTGCCCTGCAGTGGGCGTAGACAGGCTGATGATGATGAAGCGGTGAGAGCACTGGTCGTAGAAAGTTATACGAGGCGTCATCTGATGTCTGTACGACCATGCCCTTTTGATTCAAATTCTCGATCGACGCTCGAGCAACACAACACTAACCCGCCCACACCCCATTCGGCGCCCCTTCGTGCTCCTTTATGCTACGAAAGCAGGGGTGGAGCATTGCCTCTCTGCTTTAAGAACCATCGACGGCAGGCCTCGCACACGGGCTGATGTTATCGCATGCGCCCTTCGTGCGACGGAGATGACAGGCTTGTTTCATCTCTGCCTCAGCCACATTCGTGGCCAGCGCTTGTGTTTTTAACACGAAAGTGTTTTATGCCGGGGCCCACCAAGACTTTACTGACGTATTTCTGTCATGAATATGACGTTGATAAAATTGACACCACCAAATGAGAAAGAAAACAACTTTTAGAAAATGTTCCCCCCACCCGGAATCGAACCTCCGACTCCTCAGCCCGCGACGCGAAGCGCCCGACGCTCTACTGACTCAGCTAAAGAGGCAGACGAAAGACATTCTACCAACGCGCCTTATATCTCTCACACAATCTCTATCGCTCGGTGCTCTCTGTTGGCGGCGCCGGGCGGTGCCGCCGTCTGTGAGCGATGAAGAGAAATAATGCGGCATGACACTAGCACCGATAGAGAACGATTCGTCGACGACGCAGTTAAAGCATGGCGTCCGAGATTTCGCGCCGGTGCGCAATCTCGGAGGTCATGGTGAGAGCGTCTCGATAGCTGCAACAAACACTGGCTGCGCTAGCTTCGGGGAGCCGCCCTAGACGCAGTTATGTGTCACTCTAGTTATGCTCTTCGCCTTTCACGTCGTATTAGCGTGTGACGGCTCGTTGTCGGATTAGTGCAGTTTCCACAGGCACCAACGGTGTTTCGCCGCCGACTACTTCGAGTGCGATAGCACCGGCTAATAAAAGTGCTACAGTAAGTGCTGCAGAAAGGCAATGATGTCGACGGACGAATATGGTGCCTTAATGGAGCGAGACGGAGGCCAGCGGGACGTGGAACGCTTGCGCGCGTCGCGGCTCAAGCTTTGCCTCCCGTGTTGCCGAAGTGCGGTGTGGTAGTGTATGCAGGAGCACAGGCGTAGGTTACCGCATCACTCGGGAGCGCACGCCGTCCCTTTCTTCCGTTTAATGACGGCGCTTTGAAGAAGTACACAGTACTAGTGTTTATTACGTGCTTGTTGATGTCATCTTTGCGCGTGATTCGTGATACGCTGGGTCCAGGTATCGGTTAAAAAGCTCAACTACCACAGCGGTTAAATCATGATCCTGGGCTTTAGTCGCGCCGACGTGGGTGCATCCACGTCAAACGGTGCTATAGCTGTAAAACAGCAACAGACATTGTACGAACTCTCATAATCAGTACACAATAAGCATGTCGCGTGCTTGTGTGCCGACGCAGCGACGACGACGAAGTCGACGTAGTCACGAGGAGGCGAGCGCGCAGGCCATCGAAGATCTTCTGCGACGGATCGTTCGACGCTCGGCCGAACACCATCGCCCGTACTTCTGTTCCTGTTCGGCGATCTTCCTCGGCCGTGGTCCGCCTCTGGGGGGTTTTTGGTGTTGTAACCGGCGGTTACTTTTATCTTTGTCTGCGTTCTTTCCCAGTTTGAGATCATTGCGCTTTAAGTGTACAGTCTCTTGATGTCTGTCTCATCTCCGGGCCAGAGGGTCTCCCTCTGGTCTGCTACTACTCCTTCACAGGATATTCCTCTGGATCTCTTTCTTCGCAACGGAATCAGCAGCGTTCCGGTGGCTGTGGTTCCAACGAATGGAGGTGTTATTCGGATGAAGAATCCCAAGGCCATCCAGTCAGAGCTTCGCTCGGCGACCCCTCATTTTCTCCAGATAACCGAGGTTCGACAGTTTGGACGCGGCGGCATTCTCTGCTGTTCACCTGACCAGGCCTGTATCCAGGACCTTCTAAATTGTTCTTCTTTTGCCACACATCCGGTGAGCTGTTTCATTCCTCCTCACCTTGCCTGTTGCAAAGGGCTAGTCCGGGGTGTAGACGTCAGCATAAGTCCGGCAGAAATCTTGGATCTGTTCTCGGAGGCAGGTGTAGTGTCTGTGTATCGCTGCAACAGGCTAGTCAATAATGTTCGGATTCCCACCGAAACAGTTATCGCCACCTTCGCAGGGACATCTCGTCCATCAGAGATCAAAGCATGGCCTTTAATCTACCGTGTTGAAGCTCTTGCTCCACGCCCTCTGCAATGTAGAAAATGCTGGCGGTACGGACACAGTGCGAACGGTTGTCGCTCTGACGTTCGATGCCGAATATGTGGAGACGGTCACAGTGCTGACGACTGTACGTCTAACAATGAGTCATGCTGCCTATGCCTAGCCAACCGCACTGCAGACCACTCCGACTGCCCTGCTAGAGCCAAAGAATTACAGGTTATCGACATCATTGACAGAAGGCGATGTTCGCGTAGAGAAGCCCTAGCTGAAGTTCAGAGCAGGTCACAAGGATATGCAGGTGTCGCAGCCCGTCAGTCTCTCGCTATGGATGCATCTGTGGCGCAGAATATTTCCGCAATCGTAGAGAAAGCAGTGGAAAAGTCTCTAGAAAAACTCCTACTTAACATATCAGAGACATTGGCTGAAGTGATTTCTTCGCAATTTTCAGGCATTTCTGAGCAATTATCCAAGAGCTTGCAGAACCCTTTCAGCATGATTAATTCATCCCTTGGGTCTCAATCAGCTATTCCCAAGAATAATGAGAATCGGCCTTCTAATTACCAGAGGACTGATCAAGACTGTCAGTCTGATTCAGGCTCTCAAGATATTCAGGATGTAGAGATGGATGCTCGAATTCTGAAACGAACCAGGTCTCCGACTAACAAGAATCAGAGCTCTAATCCTAAATCCAAAAAAAGCGTGAAAGAACCTTTGAACAAAAATGATTTCTTAAAAGATAGTATTTTGGACCAAGCAGTTGCAGCTGCTTGTCTCTCACCAAAATAGGGTTCCTTAGGGTCCTTCAATGGAACTGCCGTTCGATACTTTCTGCTGTCACAGATCTATTATACCTTATTTCCCAACAGTCTCCGGACGTTATCTTATTAGAAGAAACTTGGTTATCATCGGGTCAAAATTTTCATTTACAAAATTACAAATGTTTTCGTTTGGATAGGAATTCACGCGGAGGAGGATTAGCGTTTTTCATATCATCGAAATTTTGTCATAGAGCGAAAGTTATTTTTCAGTCAATGTCATGTGAACATGAAGTTTTAGTTATGGAACTTCTACTTTCAGGCTGTGTGCCAATTACTATTGTGAACAGCTACTTTCCATCTGGAGTTAAAGATGAAGGCATTCTTGATACCATTCAGAGTTTGTGTAAACCGAACACATTATTTGTGGGGGGATTTTAACTCCCACCATATATCATGGGGATTCCGTAGTGACGCATCAGGCAAACTTCTGTGGGCCTGGATTAATAAGAACAACTATAAATGTCTTAATTCTCAAGTAGCTACATTTATTCGAGGTAATACAAGATCGGTTTTAGATTTATCTTTCGCTAGCTCTAACCTTCTCATCTCTTCGTGGGCGGTGATAAATTCTGCAACGAATAGTGATCACTGCCCTGTCGTGATTGACATCAATTACTCCTTGGTCCCATTGGATTATCAGAATTACACTTTTGTAAATTATTCAAAATTTAAAAAAAAGCTTACAGTCAGCTTTGTCATCGTTAAATAACTCTGAAAATGACATTAAAGCCATGAGACTGTGTTCGGTTTTAAAATGCACTATGAAAGCCTCGCAGTTCACTATAGCCTCAGCAAATAGTAAGTCTATAAGTGTCTGGTGGGACTCAGATTGTGACCGAGAGTACAGGCGCAGAAAGGCCGCATGGAAAAAACTTCTTATTAACCAGTGCCCTTCTAATTGGAGTAATTATAAGTACGCCAAAGCTATGTTTAAAAGAACTGTTTCCATGGTAAAAGCTAAACATGACGAAAACCGGTATTCCTTCCTCTCAAAAAGTGGGAACAACAAAGCTCTCTTTAGATTTCTTAGGACTCGTAAGGTTATTCCTACACCCATAAACATAGAGTCCGTAGTACTAACTCCGAAAGAATTGGCCGATTTATTAGATGGAATAGCATTGGGATTACAAAACCGCTTCACCGCTCAATCACACTCATTCTTCCCTAAACCTTACTATATGGATGATTTTGTGAGGAGTAACTATAGAAGAACTCGCTTCTGTGGTTCAATCTCTCCCTAATTCAGCTCCAGGCCCAGATGGCATTACGACAAGCATGCTGAAATTGTTATTCGAGGTGTCTCCTCAGGACCTCCTTAACCTTGTCAATCACTCTCTTGGGAATGGCTGGGTTCCTCCAGATTGGAGAATGGCAAAAATAATTCCCATTCTTAAAAAACAAGGAGCAGGAGCACATCTCGATAACATAAGACCTATTGCATTAACGTCGCATGTTGTCAAATTAATTGAAAGAGTATTATACCTTAGAATCATCAAATTCATAGAAGATAACTCAATATTGAGCCCATGTCAGATTGGATTTAGAACTGGATGTTCCATATGGGATGCACATATTGATTTAGAGGAACGTATTAAGCTTGCTCGTCACAGGCGGCACTACTCAGCATTAGTAACTCTAGATTTGGCCAAGGCATACGACAGTGTAGAATACGTCACCCTGCTCAATTCATTAGAAAACTTAAACTTCCCGCGATATATTATTAATTGGCTGTATGAATTTTTAAAGGATCGGAAATTTTATTGCTCTCAACGTGGCTTATCTTCCCCAAAATATCATCAGTCCAGAGGAGTCCCTCAAGGTTCCGTCCTCTCTCCAGTTTTATTTAATGTTTTATTAAGCTCAGTTCCGTCTCATAATAATGTCAAAGTGTATATATATGCAGATGACATTGCATTCTTCTCCTCTGCATGTGATATACACTCACTGCATGCAGCATTACAATCATATTTAGGAACTTTAGACTCATGGTTTCAACAGATTCGAATGACCCTAAACGTTAGCAAAAGTTCAGTGATTGTGTTTCCTTTGAACTCGCCAGTGAGCATTGCTCTTCAGTATCGACAAGAGGTAATTCCCCAAAATGACTGCGTTAAATATTTAGGAGTGTTTTACGATGCAAAACTAAGTTGGCGATTTCATATTGAATATATTAAATCTAAGGCAACTCGTGCTGTTGGAATAATTCATAAACTTGGTCGACTCCCCACTGGTCTACGCAGGGACACTCTAATTCTGATTTATCGTATGTATGTTCGTCCGATTCTAGAATTTGGGTGCGTTTTATACTCAGGGGGGACCAGCATACAAAATTAATCCCCTGGCTCTTGTAGAGCGAGAGGCTCTTCGCAGTTGTCTGGGGGTGCCGAAATTTACTGCGAACAGTGTTTTATACCAAGAAGCCCGAATCCCCACTTTAGCTTGCAGATTCCGCATTCTCACTGTCAAAACATATTTAAAAATTTACTCATCTTCACTGAGACGATCAGAGTTTATATTCATTTCTGAACCAAGAGCATTTTTTAATGAGCCATGGTCTCGGGTACATAGGCCTCAAATATTGTTTGTTCAAGATCAACTAGAGCCGTTAAATGTTAACATACGTGACATCGTTCCAAATGACTCGGTGGCAAGCACAAAAAATTGAATTTGATGATATATTCCCTTCAAATTCCAAACTTCTTCCTTCTAAATACCTAATAGGCTTGTTAGAAGACCATCTACTTCAACTGGGTATTGGCAATGTAATTGCTACCGATGCATCCATGAGTGAAGAGAAAGCGGGTGTAGGCATTTTCTCAGAGGCTTTATCTTGGTCATTCTCAGTGCGTCTTCCGGATTATACCCCCATATTTGGAAGCAGAGCTCCTCGCGATTATTTTAGCCCTTCGAAAACTTTCAGAAAATGATTCGGCGGTTGTTGTACTCACTGATTCGCTCTCTGTATGTAAATTTCTAGCTACAGCGTCTCCTTCCGAGCCTTCAATTTGGAATGCATTTGCGTCATTTATCCCTAAAAACTTGTGTACAGTGCGGTTGGTATGGGTGCCAGGCCATCGTGGCATATTTGTAAACGAGATGGCAGATGCACTTGCTCGGTGGTCTCTTAATGGTCCTGTATTGTCCACTGTACCTGATACTGGTTTTATAACTGAATCCAGATATCGAAAATATACTTTACTTCAAGACTCCTTGAAAATGAGGTTACCAGGTCAAGAATATGGTCACCTTTCCCTTTTCTTGGGATAACAAATGGTGCCCCACTCGTAAGTTGGAAGTATCCATCACAAAACTTCGATGCCGGATTCCTCCTCTTAATTTTTACTTATACAGGTCTGGTCAGGTGCCGTCTCCTTTATGCTTTTACTGTGAAGAGCCTGAAAACATCGAACACTTTTTTAATTTCTTGCCGCCGCTTCGTTAACCACAGGAAAAAAGATCTCGAAATTTTATTCCGAAAATTAGGAATTTCTCTCAATTGTGAAAACATTCTTTCCCTTGGGGCTTCTTCTCTGGGCCACAGCAACAGGAACGTCTGCATTGCCGTCTGCGAATTTCTGAGAGACTCAAGAAGAATCCCGTGTTAAGATTTTCCCGATCAAAATTTATTAATTTGGACTTCTCACCAATTTGTTAGCAATCTATAATATAATCAACGATTCTATATTCCATTTCTGACTGGTTAATTCATTTTCCTCAAACAAAATTTTTAAATTATTCCCTCATTAACCGCCGGTTAATGGCCAATCCCCGTAGTGGGTACGAGCCAAATGAACAGGGACAAACAAACAAACAATAAAGCAGTTGGTTTTTGTAACTCAATGTAGCAGCATCGTTCTTCTTCTACCTCTCCGCTACAGTGGTGACACCGGACCATGGAACAAGATTCCAGAAGTTTCCGCCGGACACTCGCACCGACTCAACGAACCTGTCACCCGCCTATTACCGTGGCGCGACTACCAGATTCTGTTACCGCCGCCATTTCCCGAATTCTGGCCATGAAGCCCAGCCATCTGGCTCATCAAGATGGAGGCTGGTTTCTACCTCCGTAACATCGTCTCGCAACAGGACAGGTACGCCATCACGGTAGCCATGCTTCTTCCTTCTCTGCGATGCGTTGTGCCTCCTTCTGGGCCACAGGCATATGACCTACTTCGTGGGTTCGTGCTAGCCCTACCGCAGCCGGCAGTGCCACGTCACTCACTCCCTGCCGTGCTAAACGCTAGTTTCGAACCTCGGGCCGTCACAGACACGCCGCCGGCATCAATCAATTCACAAGTAGCCACACAATCAACGCAAGACATCGCTTTCGACGCGGCACCCAAGACGACGCTGTACACGTCACGTGCCATGAACCAGTCTCGCCTTACGCCAACAGCATTGCCCACTACACCTGCCATGACCGACGCCAGCGTTCATCTACCTGTGCAACTCAGCCAGCTAGCACCGAAATCATCATAGGATGTGGCAACGCTAGCGGCCGCAAAAGAACTGACATAAGCTACGGATACCTCTCCGTCAAGTGAACCAACACCTCTGTCCTCAGAAGCCGCCGTGCCACTCGAGTGTTCTCGACACTCACAGCGTGCGTACTCCAGCCCACGGATGACTGCGCGTGTTTCGCGTTCCCACTCTATTTCCCCGACCGAGCGCCGATGCTGCAGAGCTTCAACGTTCGTCAGTGGAAGGCGCCAGCTGAGACGCTTCTTGCGCCGCATCTCTGTCCCAGTGGTTCGCGCGCGGATGGAAAGTGGCGTGCGGCTTAAACGGAAACGTGAACGCCATGTCACTTTCGTCCAGACAGCAAACTTGGGATCGCAGCGACGCCTTCTGCCTGCAAGCACAAAGGCACAATCTCATACCGGCCATCTCCAGCTGCACAAGGAGGTGCATTCGAAAGAACAGGTGACAGCTACTTCCCTACTTCTTGAACGCAACAGCTCGCACGATTCACGAAGGATGTCTACCCGTCCTCTTCGCCGTTCTCTGCCCCGACCCCCGGAAGAAAGTTGAGCACCCTTTCGCCACTCCGCCTTCTCGACCAGGACTATCACATGGACATATTTTGACTGCGACTCCGTCTATACAGCGGGGGGCCCTGTTGCGTGCTTGTGTGCCGACGCAGCGACGACGATGGAATCGACGTAGTCGCGAGGTCGCGAGTGCGCGGGCCATCGAATAAAGCAGTTGGTTTTTGTAACTCAATGTAGCAGCATCGTTCTTCTTCTACCTCTCTGCTACAAGCACTACTTCTGTGAAGACACTTTTCACTTTCGTGTTATACCGATTCCTATGACGGGGGGATCAACCATGTTTTTATTACTCGCGCGGGCAGTTGCTAGCAATTTGAACGTTATAGGGAGCATGAACGCCGCGGCAAAAACCCGCCTTGAGTGTCCGCATAATTGCTCTCGCAATAAAGGTATCCTAAAAAATAGATATCAATTTTTCTGGTTACAGTTAGGAATTAGGTTGAATACTCTATAATGTGAATACTGGGCTAAAAGCGGCAGTGGCGTCGGAACGGTAACTGCAAGAACTGGACGGGTGCGGGCAGCGTTGCAGCAGCAAAACAGGCCAGGCAGCTCCGGCTCGTGCCTCGCGCAAAGCTGTCGATGCGGCTGCAGCGCTGGGCATTCCTCTTCACTACAATTCGTCCCCCGTCGGAAAAGGAGCCATCCTGGCGACTCACGGAGAACATACTACGAGCGGATCGTAATAGGGCTTCAGGCGCTGTACATGGACGGTTTCACGACCACGAAAACGTTGGT
>JALIZH010022082.1:0-34701 GCA_030522465.1 Rhipicephalus appendiculatus | reverse complement strand
ACAGTATTGGACGCGTATTCTATAAGAACTCGAATTTAGCTAAGATAATAGTATTGGACGCGTATTCTATAAGAACTCGAATTTAGCTAAGATAAGGACTAAATAGCTCTCACAATAATTGATGAACATTGATTGAACGACTTCACTGGAAGAACAGATGGATTCCTTGTGAGCAGTTGGTATCTTTCCGGCACATAGAGTTAATGAGAACTAACAGACAATGATGCCAAGGAGGAAAGTATAGGGGACGTTATTAGAAGTAATTGTAATGTAAATGTGAAGAAAGAAAAGTGGACGAAAAGATAACTTGCCACCGGCAGGATCTTCTCGTCCACTTTCCTTTCTTCACATTTACATTACAATTACTTCTAATAACGTGCCCTATACACTCTAAGGCAAAATTACCCGAAAATGAGTAACAGAGCCCAATAGGCGCGCGCGATGAACGGATAGACCGCTGAGGAGTAACCACAGAGGGATGCGTGCCATGTGCAAACCAGTTAATCTCCAAAGGCACCAAAGGGATGAACCGCGCGGGAGATACGTCACGTGTGCGAACCGTTGTCAAGGTAACTAACCGTCCTCCTCGCTCTTGGTCAGTCGTCTCACTTGTTTTCATGGAGGCGCGTTGGCGGTTGTGTCGCGCTCGGAGAGTTCGATGATTTAGGAACTACGCCGCGGTGCCTCGGATAAACACATATGCCGCGTATGCGTGGATGAGCGTGCGGGGCTGCTTTTACGTTTCGCCGCAACCATGAAGTTTGGAGCTGGTCTCGACACGCCGAGACGCCGCGCTGTATTTCTCCGGCCACGGTGCGCTGGCGTAGCAACGGCACTGCGTCGACACCGGCTGGGAATGGCGGCCGAGAACACATAGACCTATCGGATCCATTAATTCAATCCGACTCTGGGCAGGAGTTGGCGCTGCATTATTAAATGCGAAGCATTTCTTAGCGAACTTCGGCGACTTTGAGCGTATCTATCTATCTATCTATCTATCTAGCCGCCTACGACTTTGTGCTCTCCTGGCCGTATCGTTAATGGGATTTATACCAAATTTGGTATGCCATAACATGACTGTATGACGAACATAAATGGCTGGTCATATCATGAAAATCATGACTAACTTGTCATGAAAAGTATGATTTACATGCCACGCTCATGGCCGGCTCGCGGCCGTTTCGATAGCTTGATATACACCAAATTTGGGATTGAGTGACGTGACTGTATGACGAACATAAATGACAGGTGGTAATATGCAGATAATGACGTGCATGTCATGTACAACATGATTTACATGCCACGCTCATGGCGCGCTGACGGCCGTTTCGCTTGCTTGATATACACCAAATTTGGTATTTCGTGACGTGACTGTATGACGAACATAAATGCCAAGTGGTGATATGAAAATCATGACATGTCATGTGCAACATGACTTGCATGCCACGCTCATGACACTCTCGTGGCCGTTTCGCTAGCTTGAAATACACCAAGTTTGGTATTGAGGGACGTGACTGTACGACGAGCATAAATGACAGGTGGTAATATGGAAAATCATGACCTGCATGTCATATACAACATGATTTACATGCCACGCTCATGGCGTGCTGACAGCCGTTTCGCTAGCTTGATATACACCAAATTTGGTATGGCGTGACGTTACTGTATGACGAACATAAATGCCAAGTGGTAATACGGAAGTCATGACATGTCATGTGCAACATGACTTGCATGCCACGTTCATGACACACTCGTGGCCGTTTCGCTAGCATTATATACAACAAACTTCGTATTGAGGGACGTGACTGTATGACGAGCATAAATGACAAGCGGTAATATGGAAACCATGATATGTCATGTGCAACATGACTTGCATGCCACACTCATGGTACTCCCGTGGCCGTTTCGCTAACTTGATATACACCAAATTTGCTGTTCAGTGACGTGATTGTATGACGAGGATAAATGACAAGTGGCAATATGCAAATCATGACATGTCATGTGCAACATGACTTGCATGCCACGCTCATGACACCCTTGTGGCCGTTTCGCCAGCTTGACATACATATTTTAAGGTGAAAGCCTTTAATGTCTCATGTTCACGTCCGACGTCCGCCCGTCCGTCCGTCCCTCCAGCCGTGCCCTGGCAAAGTGCCACTTGGGCGCCGGGGCGCGCAAACGGACGCTGGTCGCGTTGGACTTTACAGCGCTCGCGCTTTGCTTGCGTAGCGTCACTGTGACCAGCGTCTCTAATCATGCAAGGAGGAAGACGCGCGCATCACGTTCCATTCTGACCGACCCTGTCTCAGTGGGCGCAGGCGTTCAAGGAACACACTTTGGAATTGACAGGGTGTCCGTCAATGTAAACTCTGGAACGTGGATGGCGTCTGCACGATACGCAGAGCGCGAGAATACGAACGCATGCGAAACGGAGGCAGATTGGTCTCGCGTCTCGTTGCGATTCGAAGTAAAAAATTAAGCGGACATAAGTGGCAGGTTGTAACATTAAAATCATGGCATGCATGTCATCTACAATGCCATTTACATGCCACGCTCATGGTGCGCTTGCGTCCAGTTCGCTAGCTTGATATACACCAAAATTTGTATTGCGTGACGTGACTGTATGACGAACACAAATGACAGGTCCTAACATGTAAATAATGACATGCATATTATGTACAGCATGATTTGCTCCTTGCTGGCTGCTTCGCATCACATCGATTCCCACAGTGCGTGGGATCTGCCGGTTTTTTCACAAGTAAGTGATCATACTTTATTTTTCCGTACCTGTCGTTTGCGCGAAGCGCATCGCGCTAGTTGGCAACGGGCTCGATCGTGTTGTATATATCGCGCGCACGAAATGCACCGCGAAGGTCGGCTTTGGCGTCCGCTCGCCTGTGCTTTGTGACTGCCTGAAAATTGGCCGCCATTGCCGTCGGCCGCCTGGACGCTCTCGCCGCGGTGATGAGCTGCGGGCTCGCGATATTGGGCAGAGGCCTCGCCGCTGCGGTGCGACTCGTCCAAAACGCATTGCGGTTGCCGTCAACGAGCTCGGATGTCGCGCGCTTGAAGTGCACTGGCAACTGGCGGGTGCTTTAGCTAGCCGACTTCAGCTGTGCTTCGGAACTCTGTGGACAGTTTTCGCCATTACCGTTGGCTTCCCCGTCAATCGGTCGCAAGCAGCTCAGCGCCGTTCGTGGCGGCGGCCCCCGCGTTCGCTCGTTGTATTCTGCCGCTCGATCCAGGAACTTTGTGAAAATTTGTCGACATTACAGTCGGCTTCCGCGGCGCTCGCTCGAAAGCAGCTCAGTGCCGTTCGTGGCGGCGGTTCCGCGTTCGCTCGCTCCTCTGTTCGAGGTTCGCTGGCGGCAGAAGCTCCGCGTTTGGCCCCGCGTTCGCTTGCTCGAGCTGTATACGACGCCGCTCGCAGAGAACTCGCCGACTCGTTGGCGGCTCGGCGGTCGCGGCGCATGATGGCTGCGGCTGCCGCACTTGAGCTGTTGCGCTATGTGACTCGAAATGCGTTTTCGATTATGCATGACATCGCGGTGGAAATATTTGCATGCCATATTTTAGACGTGCGTATTTATTTCGCCTTGCACGTATTTGCCATGTGCGTGTATCTTCCTCACTGTCACATGTGACTTAACTGTTTGCAATCTTTTTGTGCAGACGTCCACTACGTGCAGAAGGCTGCTTGCGCTTGTGCGTGCAATGCCAGTCATTTGTCGCTTCAGCAGCTTGACCAAGACGACTGTACGAGATATGACAACGCGGCTGGACCTGAATTTGACATCTGGCGGAGAATTCACTGAAAGAATGGAGAAACGTAATATATATATAGAAAAATAAAACATTTCATTGTCTCACTTATGTCTTTCGTTGTTGCATTGACTGCGAAAGCAGTGAAACAAGCATGACTAAATATTTTTTCGCGTGTTCTTTTCTGCGCCATTTGTTGCTCACTGCGGAGAAAAACACGCGAGAAAAGTATTAAGCCTTGCAGAGAGTAACTGTGCAAAATCATCCCAGTGGAGCATTTGAGTGGACCAACCGTTCGTCCCGTGAGGTGCAACCGTGGGGACTAATGGTTGACCGGTAAGGGGTAAATGTGAGGACTAAATGTTAGTCCATTGAGGTGCAACTGTGGGGACTAACGGTTGCCCGCGAAGGTGTAAATGTGAGAACTAAATGTTAGTCCCTTGAGGTGCAACTATGGGGACCAACGGTTGCCCGCGAGGGTGTAAATGTGAGGACTAAATGTTAGTCCCTTGAGGGGACTAACTGTTAGACCCGTGCCGTTAG
Organism: Rhipicephalus appendiculatus; assembly: GCA_030522465.1. Classification (NCBI taxonomy): domain Eukaryota; kingdom Metazoa; phylum Arthropoda; class Arachnida; order Ixodida; family Ixodidae; genus Rhipicephalus; species Rhipicephalus appendiculatus. Next base: position 30,396 of record JALIZH010022082.1, on the reverse strand, counting down.
TCCTTAAAGGGACTAATGGTTGTGGCAGCCCCATTAGTCCCCAAGAGGACGAACGGCACACCCTTTTAACACCCTTTTGCCTTAGAGTGTACTTTCCTCCTTGGCATCATTGTCTGTTAGTTCTCATTAATAATGTGTTTAGCAAAGAAACGAGCCCTTAAGTTCACACTTCTTTCCTTCGGCACATAGAGTAGCAGATATCTAACACGCGCTTCTTACTACACGGTCTTTGAGAACCGCTTCATCAGCGCGAAGAAGCACAAAGTTAGCCTAAGGAATACACCATGGCGCACGAAGGCCGACGTGCCAGTGCCACTAGCAGGTACCTAAGTCAATGAATAGGGTCATGTGAATTTTTTTATTGTTAGCCACGCTTCAATCAGCACAGACAAGTACTGCACTTCCCCATTATGCCTGCTTGTGAGTAACCTCCTGAAAGAAAGCCATAAAATTTGAGAGCCGCTTTCGGGTGGCATACGGCATCCTCACATCAGCGTCACCTTCCCTCAACTTTGCCGAGGCTGCTGCCATAGCTGCTATTCGTCTTGATCTGATAACTATCGCGTTATTGCTAAATCAGAAAGGAAAAGTTCAAGACTTACGAATTATGCAATCATTCGCCTTGGATTTTTTTTTCTGCTCATAACAATCTTTGTCTCCCTTTTTCGTTAATTTGTAGACAGCTCGCTTTGTCCAAGGTTAATCTCTTGCCCTCACTGTTATCTCGCCATGTTTACCAGTCAACACCACAATCACACAAACTTCCAAAATGAACACTTTGCTTTTTATCACGGGAAAATATTCACGACAACATAGTGTAACAGCTATATGGAAGCATTAATAAGATGTCTCGAAATAAAAAGGACATCGCTTATGAGGCTGTTCTGACACTATCCCAGGCTTTATTTCACTGATTCGTTGTTTTTTACCTCCGCAGGTCAAACCAACTCATCGGCTTTTCCACGCTCACATCTCGCAATCAAAGTGAGCGCGTGACCACGGCAGGCGCAGTTTTGTGTTAATTGGAGGAACATGGAAGAGATCTCCGCTATGCAGTTGGGTTAGTCAGGATGATGATGAACATGATGATGATGATGATGATTATGGCTATGTAACTATTCTGAATATCTTAGCAGAATTGTGACGCTGATGTCGGCTTATTCAGCCTTCACCTACCTTTGGAACTGTGACTCTCAATGTATCTTCACTCGCATTGACAGCTCCCAGTGCTTTGGGCACGTACATGGTATCCTACTACGCCGAGTAAACGATACACCTGCACAGCCTGCAGTGTAACGCCCCTCGCGTTTGATGAATGAACCCGGGCCCCCCTTATATAGGGTGTGTTGCTTCATGTCCCGCTGGCACTGGTTTATTGGGGCAGCCGATAAATTTGACGCAGTGTGCGCGCGAAAGATACCCAAGTTTGATGCTTCTGCAGATTCTGTGCCGTACGAGAACCTGATGACTCAGGTCGTCACTAATGACCCGAGAGTATTTGCAGACCGCAACGCAGCCTGGCATCTGCAGACCCCCCTCTTCTCTTCTTTCCCTCTCTCTTTGTCTCTAGTTCTCTTTCTCCCGCATGTCGTTAGCGAGGCTTTCCTGTACCAACAGAGATGGTGTGAGCGCTCTCTGAGTATTATGCGGTACTGCTCAGCAAATTTCTTGCTTCGTCGCGCCTGAAGCATGTCACTGCTTATTCCCCCCCCGCTCAAAGTCATTAGTTTCTGAGCAGAGGTTCATCAGCAGCAACTCGTGGATGTCTCGGTAAAACGGAAATCGGCGCAACTACGTCCTTGATATGTCCTGCACTATCCTCACGAATGTTTGCACTGCGATATAAACACTCGAAAGAAACTTAGTAATGTTCGGGAGTATTGGTCCACGAGCTTAGTGTCGTTGGGTATCTTCCGAATCGGGCGTCTGCGAACGTCCCAACTTTTAATGTATTTGCTTAATCGTCATTGTTCATATCTGGTCATACCCGAGCATTGAACTGCCTTTTTTGAGATCTGCTAGATGATTAGAAATAAGTCTTTTATTTGTTTGATGAGGAAATCGGACTTTTGAAATACATTGTTGCAGAGTCGACTGAATTTTTTTGAGTCAGCTTAGTTCATACCATCATTTGCTGAATTATTCTATTTTTTTGTTCCTAGAATACACTGCAGCTATCAAGGAGGCCCTTAGCACAGCCAGATTTGATTTCACCGACAGACAATAAGACGAGAGAATATAATTTCGAAAAACTTGTTTCTACAATGATTGAAGCACATTGTCATATTTCTGTGCTCGGAATAAAGAAAAGGAACAACTTTGCGAAAGCAAAAACTGTTTTCTGTTGTTTTAAACCAGGAACGTAATGGCCTGTTTTTTAGTTGACTTCACGCACCTCTAAAATATGAAATGGAAATTTGTAATAGCGATAAACATCAATGTAAGAACGCTGCCAAAGCCATTTCAAACTGCAGTCTATGGTTAGGAAGCTTGAAAGGCCCATAAACGAACCAATAAAAATGAAGGAATACACGTGTGCGATGATCAACTCCTTTAGCTGTTCGTGGCTTCAGCTGTTCATGTGTACCGATAATAAATAATATCTTAAATCTCAATCAATCAGTCAATTATTAATTATTTATTAATGAAATAAAGCAGTTTTGCCGTAACTACGCTATGTTGCGTGAAAAATCAGAGGGTTGCCGTTGGTGGCTACTTTGGGCCAAATTGGCTACTTTTGGACCCCGTTGGCGATGAAAATTTCTAGTTGGCGCCATGGCTCTTTTTTAAACTTGGGGTTTTACTTATTCAAAATGGTTTTATTTATTCATCAATAGTAAAGACTCTGTTGATAATACCGCTTCTGTTCTATTTGGCTGAGAAATTTGGCGATAATATCAAATGACATGGCTACTTTGGCTGCTTTTGGCGTGAGTTCTGGCGCCTTTCCGTGTCCACCCAATGGCAACCCTGGTAAAAATGACGCGCTTACGAAGGAAAAACATTTAAAGTTTGTTTATTGACACACAACAGATGAACCAATGTTTTGGTGCCAAGAGAAAAAAGAAAATACCAAATGTCGGAAAACCATGGGTACTAACTGGAAAAAAAAGAAGAACAAACATCCGGTTGGCCACGAGGAGGAAATCAACGCCAATAGAATAATGAAAGTGAGGAGTGAAAGACGCCGCACAAACACGCAGCCGCATAAACCACTTCATGCAGTCAAATCACAGTCCAGTCTCCTTCACGAAACACGGGAGTGCTTTAACTACTTCGTGTGCCGGACATCGACGGCGGCGCTGTTCCATGGGCGTCTGAACATGCAATTGATCATCATATCACGGTCAGTCTGAGTACATTGGATAGTAACCACCTTTCTAAGTGAAATTGGGAAGAGCACTCGCATAGTAAAATCCTTTGTGCTGCCACCTAAGACGTAGGTAGAGCTCGCAGTGTTATCGGTCGGTCCAATTGGACGCCAATTATCATTTATCATTTCAACTAGTCCGTGCGGCCCACAGGCGTGCGACACTTTCTGGACGCCGCTTTCGCGAACTGTTTTAGGGGCTGTCGCTGTTGCTCAGGAGGCCTTCCCTGTAGCAGAGAGAACAAAAGAACGTACACTAAATCAGCACAACATTGGGAAAATAGTCATGATGGATGGAGGAACGAAAAAAGAATGCAATATAACGTTAAGCTTACAGGCTCAGAGAATTGCTTGTAGCAGGACTATACATGACAAAAATTGAGAAAAACTAGCAGTTGTTCCGTGTACGAATACAACTGATGAGCTAAGCCCCTTAGAACTGGGACGCACGCGGCGTTCGGCGCGCGCGGCGTTTCACTGTCCTGGCAACGGACCAACCACTGCTCGGACGCCAGGGTGAAGCTTTGGTTTAGCGCGTTCGCCGGTTTGAGGGGAGAGGGCAGAGTCAAATAAAGAGGGAGAGGGAGACTAATCTGCCTCCGTTTCACATGCGTTCGTATTCTCGCGCTTTGCGCATCGTGCAGACGCCATCCGCGTTCCAGCGCTCATAAAGCTCATTTATCCTCCCGCGTGAGGGGGAGACGCCACAGCTGGCACCATGCCAGGGAGCTTCAACGGCGACGGCGGGGTGCCGTCCTAAGGAGCTTCGCTCCTAATAATTATTTGTTGGGGGTATGTTTGAACTTCAAGAAGTGAAACAACGACGCGCTGTAGTTTCAACAGGCATTTTCTCACCCGCCGGCCTGCTTGTACTTCTTGTAGCCGAAGAAGAGGAGACCAGCAAGTACGATGATCGCCAACGGAATCAGGACGGCGCAAAGGATCGTCGAGGTGGAAACGCCTGATGAAACGGGCTCCACTGTGAACAGAACAAAGAATAAAGAAAAATATATACTTAATACAAAAAATGAGAAACAAGTTTTTCTCAGACAACTTAAGCATTGCATTGCGATGGAACGATGACAGTGTTGCATCTTTTGCTTTTCCGGAAGGTGGTGCGTTGAATTTTGAACTAGAAGACCGGAAACGGAAAGCGGAAGTAGAGACACCGGAAGAGAACATGACGCTGCAACCACGTACTCACACGTTTTTATTGGTTATTTCGGTGAGATATCGGACATCGTACATCATGTCCCATTACACAGTGTGGGTGGAAATAAACATAACAGGGCGTTGTCTTTAAAAGCGAAACATGATTTGAGATGAAAAAAAAAACAATGCAAACTGCTTTACCTGAATAGTATAAAAATGCCGAGGCATGAACACAAAACAGTCGTTAAACGTAAAAAATAGGTTGTTCAGCCATTGAGTTTAATCTGGTGCATTGTGCCGTGGCCATATACAGGTTTGTATATCCGGAAATGATGTTGACGGAAACAGAAAATTGGTTAAATTCGAGGTACCATGGCATAAAGGAATCATGGTATGGCTTCAGCCAGTCGACTTACAACCGAGAGACTTTCAATCACTGAGCTTTGGATTCGTTTTTGATTATCATTTAAACAAACAATGAATGTACCATGGATGATTTGAATCACAGTCCTATGGAATGAAAGTTCAGAGGGCTATATGGTAGAGTGTTTCACTGGTCAACCAGTCCAGTTTGCACCATGAGATAGCTTTAATATAGCAGAGAATTGATAGAGTGGGAGCTAGAGAAAGATATTTCCATGTATTGCCACTAAAGAACCTCATTGATATATCGGCAAGAGAAGTCGTTATCTGGTCGATATCTCACTATATCGTACATACCAAGCTTGCGATTTTATCTTCGAGGCACGCCGTCTTGATAATACTCCAACAAGAAAAAATGTCATCACTGCAGCCTTCGCTGTTCAGTTTACTGCAGTTATGTATAATCAGACTCGATGATAACTTGCAGTCTTTCAAAGCAGTCGAGCAATAAGAAGTCCTGAAAATGCTGAACGTTATTGTCTAAAAGTAAGTTTGTAAATTCTCTCTCTCTCTCTTTCGTTTTTAACAAGTGTCCTGAAGGTGGTGACCGCTATCACACGCTGTGCCATTTCTGGAAACTATCATACCAACTAGCCCAAGACTAAACAGCCTCAATGTTGATTCTGTCTATGCACAGCGCTTACCTTTTTGGGTGATATTACTGAACGTTATGGCGTTATTGCTGTTTGACACAGTAGCTATGACATCGTCCTGCTTACATGTTCTGTCGCGGAACGGGAAGCTCCTCATCCTAGCAGGGTGAAGTACTAAAACATATCCATTTATATAGTCCTTGCTAGAAAAGCAGCTTAACCCAATCACTTTACCAAGCTAAAGATCTTTAAATAGCTACATGACGAGAATTCTGATGGGATCGAAATTACAGAGTCTTCGAGTACAGCGTTCCTCATAACCACATCATAGTCTCACATCCATTAGAGAACGAGCCTATCCTTACCGTCATTCGAAATGGTAGTGCTGTAGTGAGGTTCGTTTGTCGTTTCCCTGTGTTCAGTGCTGGCAACAGTGGTTGTTGAGCCGTGCTCTGTGGTCGTGGTCACCTTCGTGGTGCTTTGCTGAGTTGTGGTTGAAGACGGCCGCTCAGTGATGGTTGACTTGCCTTTCGTAACGCTTGAGGGAGTGGTTGTCTGAAGCAAAAAATACACCATTAGGAATGCCACTTCTGCAAAAGAATTCATAAGAGATTTTCTATAATCAGATACGACTTTAGAACTCCGCAATTTTTAGTCTTCAAACACGGATGTGTACAAGCCTCCACCAATGGGACCGCACTCCCGGCTGACGTCATGAGCAAGAAGATCGGTGACTCCGCCTTCGGTGAACATAGCCGTGTGCATGAGAGGGACTATTTCTTTAGCCGAGGAGGTGATCATCTGTCGCGCTTCGGTCATTCGGGTGGGGCCTCTTTGAACTTCTTAATTTGCATCCGACTATAGAGTACGTGTGGACCCTTTTTAGGAGTTATGTAGTGTATCCTCCAGGAACAAATTGTTACTTCTACTCCATAACCTGCATGCTTCACCAACAAGTTCCTTGTTTTCTGTGTTTCTTATTAAACTTTTATTTACGTTTCTTATTTTGTAGTCAGAATGGTGTAGTACATGTCTGCATACACGGGTCGACTTGAAATTAATTTACGAGGCTATAGGTGCCCCCCTTGAATGCCTCCGTACATGCTATTCCTGTCTGCTTTAGAAAAGTTAGAACAGATTTTCATTCAGCTAAGATGTCGCGAAGCAAGGCGTACGGCCTTTTCTGCGAGTAGTGGATTGGAGCTCCTGACTTGTCTTGAAGTTAGCAAAATTGGGGAACGGCCAATTCAATAGAAATCTTTTCACCAAGCAATCTGAGGAAGCACGGGTCAATGGTTTGCAAATAAACACGCCATGACCACACTGTGAAATTTTGACTGGATATTGCAGACAAACAACTTACGGGGGGCGAAACAACACTGCTCCTTGATCGTATTTTAAATGACTGTCATAGATACGCTTTTGAAAGGGCATCACTGGATGTTGTCTATGTGAAAAGAAACACTAATTAGCCTTGCTGTCATTATAATGACAATAAGTTCTTAATTAGATTTTGTCTAGTGATTGAAGATACATACATGGCTGTTAATTCAAGCTTTAATTTATGCTCAGATTAATTGTAAAAAGCTATGTTAACGGCGATGAATACGAGGAAGACTGAATGCACTCTTTGAATAAAAAATGTACGTTTTGCAACTGAATATTTCAAAGCAGTTTTGCGGCACCCGCAAGGAGGTGGAAGGGTTATGAAAGTAGAAATTGACAACCAACCGTTTGCAGTATCACATTATATGGAAATCCATATCGGTTTCTCAAATGAGAAAAAAATCTTTGTTCCTTCCGAAAAATTCCTCCTGGCATGGGAATCGAACCACGCACCAGCTTCTTCCCGATGTGGTCGCTGACAATGCGTCCTCGTGCTGCCAGTTGTAGCATCCTTTGTAGCTCATAGCAAGAGCGACAACCCCGGGAATGGATTAGTCCCGCGTTCGATTCTCGACCAAGGACGAATTTTTCGTCAACTAAGTAGCGTTATCTCTAAAGAATCTGTTGGAGCGAATGAATGTCAGTTTTTACTTTCATAACCTGGCACAGCTTTTTTGAAATATAATTTATTTGGACAGTACAGTATTCGCAATAGCATCATAAAACATAGCGCGATTATGATAATATGAACTTACCATTCCCTTTGCAGGAACAACGTAGGCTGAAAACAAAAAAGAAACGTTAGAATCACGAAGCTCTTCATATCTGCAGCTTCAGGTCAGTAAAAAGCCAGAATGCACTGAGAATGCTTAGAATCGAAGATTTCCACATATTCGTATTTGATTTCAGCGTATTACCCTGAGTTTGGCGCTAGTTAGCCACAGATGCCAATGGATCCTACAAATTTGTCATCATCATCATTATCATCATCATCACCATAACTTCAACCTGTTAGCGTGGGCCGAAGCGCCTGTCATCTTTTCATATCCCGGTCTCCTGTGTTTGCAGTGCTAAAAAGCACTAATAATAATAATAATAATAATAATAATAATAATAATGTCTGGGGTTTTACGCCCCAAAACCACGATATGATTATGAGAGACGCCATAGTGGAGAGCTCCGGAAATGTCGACCATCTAAAGTTTTTTAACGTGCACCTAAAATCTAAGTAAACAGGCCTCGGGCATTTTCGCCTCCATCGAAAATGCGGCCACCGTGGTCGGGATTCAATCCCGCAACCTGTGGGTCAGCAGTCGAGCACCATAACCACTAGACCACCACGGTGGGTGCAAATGAGTATAGTACAACTCTCAAAATGTACAGTCGTGAGCAAGCTTAACACGAACGCTCCGCAGCGTGTCCTGAAAGAGTTTGATTGACGCTAGCACCACGTATCTTTGGGTTCTGTTGAAGAGATGTTACCCATGCATACCGACTTACTATCCACGCATACCGAGGTATTATCTCGGCAACAGCGTCCCGCGCCTCGCAGCGGGCATCAGTCAAACTAGTCCAGGTCCCGCGTCGGAGCGTTTCTTTTAAGCTTGCTGACGCCTGTACACTACTACAAAAATTCTGGGGAGAACCCTGCATGTCATCATCATCATCATCATCATCATCATCATCATCCTGACTACGCCCGCTGCAGGACAAAGGCCTCTCCCATGTTCCGCCAATCAACCCGGTCCTGTCCTTTCTGCTGCCACGTTATACCTGCAAACTTCTTAATCTCATCTGCCCACCTAATTTTCTGTCTCCCCCCTCGCGCGTTTGTCTTTTCTTGGAATCCAGTCAGTCCAGCGGTTATCCTGCCGACGTGCTACGTGCCCGGCCCATGTCCATTTCTTCTTCTTGATTTCAACTATGATATCCTAAACCCCCGTTTGTTCCCTGACCCACTCTGCTCTCTCCCTGTCTCTTAAGGTTACACCTATCATTTTCCTTTCCATCGCTCGCTGCGTTGTCCCTAATTTAAGTTGAACCCTCTTTGTAAGTCGCCAGGTTTCTGCTCCGTAGGTAAGTACCGGTGAGATTCAACTGTTATATGCTTTCCTCTTGAGGGCAGTGGTAGACTATCATTACTACGATAAGAGAGACTCACGCTCCGTGTCGGTGGAGATTGCCACGTAGGTAGCTGGGAAGATGACTTCACCCATCGCGTAGTCGAACAGTCCCAGGTTTACGAGGGTCTTGGCAGAGACGCCGATCACCGTTGTACCGTTGCAGTTGACCGGGACGTACTTGACGACCCTGGTGTCGTTGTCAAAGTGCATGTAGTTTGTCTTGCCGTTGTCGGCGTAGATGGTCACGGTGTAGCCCGACACGTTGAAGTTCCCCAGCCGCGCAGGCTTCCAGCGTAGGTTGATGAAAGCGTTCCTGCCTCCATTCTCACAAGTTGTGCGGTCTACGGCGACACTCAAGTCCTTGGGCAAGAAGTCGTGCCCTTCATGTGTCGGAGTAAAACGAACAGAGAGGTTAGTACTTCTAAAAAAAAACACTATACATGCACTCTTGCACAAGATCTATTCCGAAATTCAGACGTCAAACGCTTGCACAGTTTGACCAGATTTTTCCAGCTTAAAACACATGCTCCGGTGGTGCCCCGGGTTACACGGTGGTGAAGACGCTACGTCATCCAAGTGACATGCCGCCCTACGCAGCCCTAGTGGGAAAGTGGCACTATGGGCAGTCTAACTGGCCCGCTACGTGGCGGAGAGGCTAGGCCTATCTGTCCCGACGTAGGAGCAGCCCGCTACGTTCTAGTTCACGCCCCGAAGAACCTAAATAAAGTTTTTCCACTCCATTCCACGAACTGGTAATAATAATAATAATAATAATAATAATAATAATAATAATAATAATACATTTGGGGTATTACGTGCCAAAACCACAATGCTACGGTGCCGAAACCAAGGCAGGTACAGGGGGGCATTAATTACTACACTACATTTAACTGCAGAGGAGTAATTGTGAAATAAATGGAAATTAATTGAAGTGAATCAGAAATCAATCTGCCGCAGGTAGGGACCCAACCTACAACCTTCAAATACCGCTATATCATTATGACGCATGCCGTAGTGGAGAGCTCGAGAAATTTCGACCATCTGGCGTTCTTTAACATTCACTGACATCGCAAAGTACACAGGCCTTATAGCGCTTTGCGACACGATTCCTGTTCTCAGGTTGAACTACACGTTAAATAACTATATGAGGTCGAAGTTAAGGAGAAGTTCTGCTAATGCGCGTGCCTCATGATCATGTCGCTGTTTAGGCACTCACAATACTTAGTCAGTTTTAACAGCGAAGCCATTGTGATTCGCCGTAGTTTGGGTGGTGGTGAAAAAAAAAAAAAAAACGCAGGTCGGTATGCGCTACAGGAATTGTACAAGCCCCACTACGGAGTAAATCAGGTGCCAGCGTTAAACGAAAACTCTGATCGTTCGGCCGCTCTCCGTGCAGATGCTGCTGGAGCACCGTCCCCATCATTCGTCGGCTAACAAGGCAGTTAAGGCGCTGTTGAGTTTCTTAAGGACCACGGGCCTTTGTGAACGTCTGTGACTATTGTGCAGTGCCCACGCCACAGAAGTGTCAGCGTATTTGTTGATCATTTTCTCTTTTTTTTTCTTCTTGTGCTTCTTTCTCTCTGTCTCTCTCATCTTTCTACTCCCCTTTCCCTTTTCCCCCCAGTGTAGGGTAGCCAACCGGACTGCTATCTGGTTAACCTCCCTGCCTTCTCCCTTTTGTATTCCTTCCTTCTGATCGTTGAAGTGGAGCATGTCAAACACATGAAAGAGAGAGAGAGATAGAGAAAAAGAAAGAGATAGAAAGAGAGAGAAAATAGAGAGAGGGAAAGAAAGAGAGAAAAAAGAGACAAATAAAGTAACACAAAGAAAAGGAATCAAGAAAGAAAAAAATAGAAAGACAGAGATAGACATAGGAACAAGCAGACACGGAAACGAGATAGAAAAAAGAAAGCGCAAAATAGAAAGAGCAAGAAAGAGAAAAATAGAGAGAATAAAACAAAGGAAGGGAAAGAGCAGAGAGAAAGACACAGAAATAAAAAGTCACAAAAAAAGAGATAGAAAAAACAGGGGGGCGAGACAAAAAAGAGAAAGAAGGAGAGAAATAGAGAGCAACAAAGAAATAAAGAAAGAGAGAGAAAGAAATAGAAATATTACTTAGAACAATAGAGAAAGACATAGAAAGAGAAATATATCGAAAAAAAAGACAGACACCAAAAAAGGCACCTTACTTATTTGTCTCTTCAATGAAAAAGTCACAGTTTCACCGCAAGGGTGAAGCAATGAATGCGATAGCAAAAAATTGTAATGTTATACGAAGTGAGGCTGGCAGCTAACTCTTTTTGGATCCGATCTCACGCAACTCTAGAAAACGCTTGTTTAAGAGAATTCTCTTCGCGTTGAGAGCGCAGCACGTTGAAGGGTACACCGGCCTCCCGCTGTCGGCCGCCGAGAAGGGGGAGATAACGCGCGCGCCCGCGCCCGCGCTCGTAAAATCGAAGGTCCCCCCCTCCCCCCCGCGGTCGGCCGCCGAGAAGGGGAGATAACGCGCGCGCCCCCCGCTCGTAAAATCGAAGGTCGCTCGAGGGACCCCCCCCCCCTCGCGTCTCTTCACGCTCACGAACGACGGGTGGGGCCGGTTATATATATACATATACATATACGGCAAATGACGCGGACGCCGACGCCAACGCCGACGCCGACGGCGAAAACCAGCCAAGAGTGTCCATATAATTGCTATCGCAATAAAAGTAAACTTCCAGCACCAAACCCGTAGCCGGGAATCTTTTCCGGGGTTGGGGAAGGGCAGTTGCTGAAAGCCTTGTCTATTTCAGAAAAAAACTGTGCCTCCACCAGAATGTCGGGCCGGGGATAGGGCTAGTCAGGCCCGTAACCAGAGGAAAGGCTTGCCCCCCACCCCCCGCCCTCTCTGCTACAGGCCTGACTAGAACTATCGATCATGTTTCATAGTGCAAAACAATTGCGATTCCTTACCTTGGTTTCCGGTAGAGTAGAGCACTGCGTTAGAGAAAGCCGACTCTCCAGACTCAAACTGGGCCTCGACGCGGATAGTATACGCCTCCCAGCATGCCAGGGAGTCCACCACATGCTGAGTCACGTTCGGAGGGACGCGAATCTGAATGTCGACGCCTTGAGCAGTGATGACGTGGATGACGTACGCTTTGATCGGGCTGATGACGGCCCGCGGAGGATCCCAACTGACGAAGGCCTTGACGGGCGTGTCGGAGATTCCACCCTCGCAGACGGTTTCGTTTATGGTAGCCACGACTCTGTGAGGCGCGCGTTCTTCAGCTGCGAGTATAGGTAGTGACGTGTGCATGGGTGACCAAGAACAAATGAAGTTTACGCTGTCTACGCAACATAGAATGAGGTGTAATCAAAAAGTCACAATGTCCCTCATGAATTCGTCTAAGACTACTCGAAGGTGAAAGAAAGGCATGTTCCCTTTCTTTTTAGCTTATTATTAGTCTGTAAGTCATAGTTCGTTGAACGCAGTCTAATTTAAATGTTGGTCATGACTATGGGTAGTGTGGCGTAGAAGCTGCACATTGGTTTTGTTTAATTTCGGAAAAGTGTAGACGAATAAACCGCACAGCATGATGACAAAAGATGACGTGAATTGCCCCTATTCAATTCAAGAAGCCATCTTGTGGCGAATCAAAGCGCCATGCAGATTACGACCAACGAGCCAAGATACCACTACACATATCTGCAAATGCATATTACGACCAGTGAGCCAAGATCTCACGACATTGGTAAGGTTAAAGTTAAGTTGTGCGATTCTCCTACATCTAGTGGCATTGCTCTCACAGCAATCGTTTGTCGCCATCCCCCTGAACATGTTCTACTTAGTTGCACAATGCTCAATGCATAGAGACCGCTTGATTCACACACTGCACTTGCCAGAATTCAATTGCAGCACAGGACCACGTGCACAGAATACACTACGTGGCTCTAACTGTAATCTCAGGACTACTGTGCGTTTTCACAATAAGCTCTTATTCAACTTTATTGCGTAGCATGGACTGTATTACGTTGGGGATGTCGTAACCACTCTGCTAAAACGACTACTGAGTGCATACACTTATTGCACTAATTTATTCATACTTTATTCGACAGCCATATACGGGCTACTCATAGCGATCGTAAAAGTGACTGACGCGTTTTCAAAAGAGTTCTAGTTTTTAAAAAAATGAGTCCGTCCGTATGGGTACTGCCCGTGCTCTGTCTATAGCAGGGTTCGGCAACCTTTTCAGGCGGAGGGCCACTATACATGACGCCGGCTCAGCGAGCGCCCGACGTCAAACCGGACGGGAGGGGGGGGGGGGGGGGGGCGACAGCCCAGAGAAAAAAAAATCGGCGTATTGGCAATACAGTACGAAATTGGAATAGAAATCAGATTTATTTCCTATCCATTGGCGCAAGCTAGGAATTTACAATCATTGGTTACAAGCGCAAACCCTATTTGAGGTCAAGAATGCCCTGTCGGTCTTCAGATAGGAATTGACAAGGAGAGGGGAGGGGTTCTGACATTGTAGCGGGGGGCCGCATAACACTGCCTCGAGGGCCGCATGAGGCCCGCGGGCCCAGGTAGCCGAACCCTGGTCTACACGTTATTCGGATGTGTGCACACACATTCTTGCTCGCATTTGGACATTATAGAAAGTCTATTTAGACACATGGCATGCATCACGTTAGCGGCTGATGTTCTCATCGAAAAAAAATTTACACAGTAAACTTACCAGTGTATGTATGGCACTGCAGAAAAGAGTTGTCCCAGAGAAATGGTTGCATGAAAAAGAAAGTAGCGAAAGGAAACGCAGTTTTATAAGTAAAGAGCCACTATATTGAAATGAGCACAAAAAGAGACTATAAAAAATTTTATAGCATTGAAAAATGATTGAAGAAGCAATAGCATCAATTAGAACAGGTTTCTACAATCCGCGGCAGTCAGTATTACTAGACTGAACGTATGACCCGATGGACTTCAAGTCACATGAGGTCATCTGACTTATGGTAGCGTTCCTGTTGACGGCGACGCCGCTTGTCAATTTAACGTGCGTTCAGACAAATGTGACTCTCACCTTAATAACTTATCATTGCTTACAACCTCAGAGTAAGTACGAGCTCCATCCCCAACCATTACTGTGACACTCAGAGCAAATTTGGATAGATGTTCCATCCAATCGCGCTTGCTAATTTCATTGACGTCAAGCACTTCTTTCGTGCTTCCAAGGGGATGTTGTCGTACAGCCACATGTTAGTGTCTCTAGTTTTAAGTGGAAGGCTTGAAAGTCCTGGCAAATTTTGTCATAGTTATGACATCACTGCTTCGCCAAGTCATATTTTAGGTAGGAGCGAGGAACATTCAGTTTTTTATACGCGTGCTACTCACATCAGCACTGAAAAAGCATGTGCGGTTCGAAAGGAAACCAGCAGCACAACTCTTTCACCTCTAGGTGACTGACAAGCGCGCCAAGATGTTGCGGGTGGCGCTTGTATTAATCTGAGATTGTAACAGACTAGTCCTTAACGCCCCCTTAACAGACTAGTCCTTAACGCTCCATTACTGGCGCCATTTCCGTGACAGACACGAGGCTGACTGATGATGGAGCCCGGCGTAAAACGATTTCTTGTTGAAAACATAACTGTAAATTCAAGTGAAATTGCGCATTTTGTTATCTAAATAATGATTGTTTAGGCATCGCATCATAAATTTAATTACTTACATACCACAAAACGTTCTAAAAATAAATGATCATTTTGTTTTTAGTTTTTAATTTTTTGCTAGCGCCTTGGCATCTTCACGGCGTCCTTAAATTGGGCTCTTTTTTTTAAGTTTTGGTGTGCATAGCGATTCTTCATAGTGGGTAGTTTCTCCGAGGTCTTGTCAATGCTTATAAGTATAACAGCGGAGAAAATAGCTGCAAATATTTCAAGAAAAAAAAAACTAACCGCCGATAAACATGAATCAAAGCACTCAAACATATAAGCCAGCGTTAAGGTCGGTGCACTCATATTGTGCGCTCTAGAAAGTTAACTGATTTCGTGCAACGTCAATAACAAAACGCCCCCCACTCATTTCTCATTGTCGGCGCCCGATTTCAGCGACCATTCACTTCGATAAGGAAGATAACGAACTCCACAAGGAGGAGCATTGAACCGCTCGGGCATTTTCGATTGTGCGCTAACCCTCTTTCCCGTCGTTGTTTTTGAGAATACCACTTCATTTCGACATTTCATCTTCGCTTCAATGCGCACAAGATTAGAAAGAGTTTGCACACGTCGGCTGATGTTTCTCGTTTTGCAGTGTGTGTAGAAAAGTCATTGCTCTTTTTCAGACACCAATCATCCTTCATTCGTGGGTTAGCGGGTGCGGGGATGCAATTTCGAAACTTCTATTGCGAAATCTGCTCGAACTGCGACAATTTATTGACGGTACTTCGCAGCGTTTTGTGACAAGTTTATTGCGTGCGGTTTCTTATTAAGTGAAGCGTAATGATTCTCACTTAAATGGAGAGGAATTAAAATGGGCGCTAGATCACCCCGTCCATCGGTGGGGTCCGATCGCACACCCGATAAATATATATATATATATATATATATATATATATATCAGAGAGAGATCATTTGGACGATGCCAGTGGGTGCACATACAGTGAATGCTTGAATCATTATTGTGAACATGTCGCCTAACAAGCCTAAAGCACCACTGCTCGATCATGCATGCAACAATATCATCACTTCCTATAATTTTCAATTTCCTTTATTTCTTCCTGAGCGTTTATGATTAGTTAGAATGCAAGGTCTGAAAAGACACCTACGTGACATCTAGACAAGATAGAGTCGAACAAGAGACATTGTGAAAATTCAGGCTAGGTTTACGTAAATATTATTTAATGCAAATTGCGTCCAATACAGGGAAAGGTGTATATAAATGCATTGGCTTGCTGCTTGAAAAAGGCATGATGAGCGTGTCGTATCAACTGTAGTAACCGAGGTTATGTGGCTTAGCTACTTTCGGCACTTAGCTCAATTCCATCGATAAAGTTAGGTGAGCTCCGTTACCCAAAATCATGCTTTCAAGCACGCAAGCTGTTTCGTTCGCTTTTGACAGTTCATTACAAATACGCACACGCATACTAAAAGCGCTCCTACAACACGTCATAATGACGGAGATGGTTTGTTAAGGGCGTCGAATGTAACGGAGGGGTTTGGCTTTTTTTTTTTATTGACTTGATGTAAGGAGATGTTGGCGCCCAAACAGGGCGCCGGCTACTGCTTATCCCTTAGAGGTGTCTAACGTAGAGAACCTAGGGTCCAAGTCTCTAAGCGTAACAAGGCCACAGCACATACAACTTAGCATAACAGTTAAGACATAACATTTCAAAACAACGTATTCAACAATCACATATATGTGCATATACGGTGATGTTATACAAATTGAAGAGGAACCGTTACATATAGTCAACACTCACATAATAGTCAAAATAATAATCATCAGTCACATAAATATACATGGTGACATTAAAACAAGAAAAAAAGAACTTAAATGCCCTAGTATAGGCCAAGAATGCCACTGTCTTCAAGAAAAATTTTGAATACCTTTACAGCGCACTTCTCTAAACCTCTTGTAGGGCTATAATAGTAGTAACGATATCTGGGGTTTTACGTGCGAAAACCCGGATGTGATAATGAGATACACCGTAGAGGAAGGCTCCGGAAATATCGACCATCTGGCCATTTAACATGCACTGACATTGCGCAGTAGACGGGCCTCTAGCATGTCGCTGGCATTGAAATGTGACCGCCAGGGCCGGAAGCAAACCCGCGACCTTCGGGCACTATAACAACTGTACTGCCATGGTGGACGTCGTGGCTATAAAGAATCTCCATGAATTAGTGCGGCGCTGTCGCTTAGGCTACTACTTTCGCAACGTTTCTCACATTTACACGAAAGTGAGGAAGGTTATTTGAAAAGACTGGGTTTGGCTAATGAACTTTTATTTCTTAACTACACTTAGTTTATGACGTCCAAGGAGGTTCTCAAAAGATGCTGGAGGGCAAGCTATCGTAATGTCTTACAAGCAAAAGTGAAGTTAGTGCTTGCCCAACCTTTAACTTGGACCCATCATCTTTCCGGGTGGTGGTTGTTTAGGGATCAAGTTAATTGTTTTGATCAATTAGTGTAAACGCTAGTTTAATTCTCAAATAAGAGATCGTTGTTCCCAACTAAAGTCACATAACGAGAGGAATATTTATGACTTGACTTTTGTCTTATTGCATTGAAAACTAGAAAAAAAATATACCTGTTAGCATTTTTCGATCAGCTTTTTCACTAACGAAGTACCTACTTTCTCTGAAACATACGCCTTACCCGCCGAAAAACTTTTTCCACGTATCAACCACAAATATAAGTTTGAAGAACCTTTTGCACGTATTAACCTATTACAGTTTTCATGCCTACATTTAGCTGACACAGAACGGAATCATCTCCCAAGTAATATAGTTGAAGTAACCTACCATGCTGTATTCAAGGATACTCTTAATGAGGCGTTAGTAAAAGTGTAATCTCTAAGCACTAATAATAAATTTTAACACTTAAAATTATAACCCCAAAGATTCACTCTTACTTTACCATATTGTGACGCTGCCAGAATATGCATTCTATAACGTAGGAAATGTCGCAGTACGATGATGCAAGTTGAGAAACAATGCACTACTCGCAATTTTCATTTCTTTTTCCTAACCAGCATGTTCGTGACTGACACGAGGTCGTTTTAACTCAAGTCAAGTGTTGTACTTATTTGTTTTTGTTTCTATGACACTTTTTGAACGTTCATATAAATTGTTATATCGTCCCCCCCACCCCCCCACCCCTTTCTATGTAGTGTCCATTTCAGGCCCTTAAGGTCAACAAATGAAAATAAGTGGAAAAATAAAATTTGCTTGTACTTTGGGGTTTCCTGTAGAAAGCAGCAACTACAAAGACACGCGTTGAGCAGCGTTGTCCGGCAAAAATTTCCATATTAAGCTCTCTGGGCATGGTAGAAAAACTCACTTTCCTTCGCTAAACGCCGATGCTTTATCTTGCCCCGACTAAGAATGGGGCCGTTATATTAGGGTGGATACGCCATTACTCGTGAGGCATAATTTCCTCTTCAGCAATTCTTTTTAAACATCCTTGATGACGCTAGGACCGACGGGTAGCCGGGGCTTAAGCGTTGTCAAATCGCAAGCGTTACAAAGCCGCCACTCTCAATGCTATACTTTTAAGTGGCTCACTAGAAGCGATTCAGTTCCGTTTCTGAGTAAACAAAGGACTCCCTAGGCTACCGGCGAGAACTTAGCACGAAAGTCTATAGGCAAACAAGGCACGACGCACTAGACAGTGCTGACCCATTGTACTGTGGTCCTCGCAGTGTTCCCCCCAAAATAACCACGCGCCAAGTTCGCCCAAGTCGAAGTACTGCTTCTACTTTATGACCCGTTCACAAAGAATGCCGCTTCCTTTCCGAAAACTCTCAGAAGAATAGCTTTCCAACAAGATTCTTCACGGACAAAGTTATACCGTGGCTACCGGAATACTAACCTGAGAGGTAACTTGGGAGATAAGGAAAGCCAAGAGTAACGATGCGACGGTGCCGCCTTGCATGGTGATGCTTTTGCGCTTTGTTGTATTGTACAAAAGTTGTGGAGCGAAACGGCCGTGCGCGAGGCGAACTTTCGAGAGTTCTGATAGTAGACCAACGGAGGTCCTTTTTTTTATAGAGTCGCCATTATTTAACGGACGCCCACTGTTGCCCGATAAGGGGAAGACGCGAGCATTTCGGGGGGCGTTACAGACGCTGATAGACGACATTTCTTTTTATGTTTCATTTTTTTTTTACTAAGCAGCTACAACAGGCTGCTACTATCTTTGGAGCCAAGAAAACAATACCTTCGGAAGCTCGCTCTCAGGGCCATTGGAATGGGCAGCAAACGTGGGATCCTTTAGATAGGAAGGGCTGAACTTGGGAGACAATGCCCTGTTTAGTCACCAGAGCATTTCTGTTTTCCAGGAAAGTCTATAAAGACACTGTTTACGCGTGGTTGCAGCCTATACATTAAAGTGGCTAACCTAAGCGTCCTGAGAAGGTTGAGGCTGGCTTGAAATGATATTTCCACTCCGGTAGTCCAGTTCCTGAATCATGTTGCAAGGCATATTGCACTCACACTGCACCTATTTTATTGAAGCAAAATTTGTTATGAGTTATAGATTTGGGCGGTGGTAATAGTGGTGTTATACAAAAAAAAATCAGTTTCACCGCAAGGGCGACGCAATGAATGCGATAGCAACAATTTGTAATATTATACGAAGCCAGGCTGGCATCTCTTTTGGATCCGATCTCGCGTAACGTTACAAAACACTGGCGTAAGAGAATATGGGCGCTTCAGGAAGAGATGCCCTCCCCGCAGTCTCTTCGCGTTGAGATAGCAGCACGTAGAAGGGTATACGAGCCGCCCGCTGATGGCTTCCGAGATAGCGCTCGCCAGCAGTCGCGACCACGCCCTGATAATCTAAGTTCAGTGTTGTTGCTAGAGTGACACCCCTCTCGGGTCTTTTCATGTTCGTTCAAGATGGGCCGGGCGTTACCTCTCTGCTTCCACGGCAGGCTTCCCGAGCGGGGTAATATCGCATTCGCCCTCCGAGCAACGGAGATGGGCCGGCTCGTTTGATCTCTGCTTCAGCTGCATTCGTCGCCCCCGCTCGCGCGATGTTACCCGTGGTAGAGCATACGATGCTCGAGGCAGGCCCGTAAGGCAGGGGAGCCCTAGGCCCCCCCCTTCTCTTCTATATTCGGATGAAGGGGGTGTTTTACCGATAAATAATGAAAATAGGTGGTTTTCAAGGTTTTCAACAGGTGCCCCCCCCCCCCCCGGAAAAAAATTCTGGCTACGGGCCTAGCTCGAGGGATATTATCAGTTTGGACTTTATACGGCACATAACGACGACGGTGACGGCGACATCAAGGGCGACGGCGAGAGCCCGTCGAGAGTGTCCATATAATTGCTCTCGCAATAAAAACCGGGCTCCGGCTCGTGTAGAGAAACACCGGCTTCTAAAGGGAGCCAGTCACATATGCGTATTTGTATGCACCGTTTTCCAATAATCGATGCTCTCCAGATTGCGGGCTTTTCGGCGACCAGTCGTTTCTAATGCGGCAATCTGACCTTTTATCGTGGTCACCCGTCCTTTCCCGTTGCCACATTTCGTTGTTGCCTGGATATGAATGCATTACCATCATTGTTTCTCGTAGCAACTCAAGCGTTGTGCTGCTAAGCATTTGGAAGAAGGGGAGGTCACCAGCGTGGAGGAACGAAACAGTTAGGAGGGAGCATTGGCAAAGAACGAAAGAACCAAACAATGAAAGAAGGAAAGAATGAGAGATAGAAAGAAAGAAACAAAGAAAGAAACAACAAAAGAAAGAAAAAAGAGAAAGTAACAAAGAAAGAAAGAAAGAACGAAAGAAACAAAGAAAAAAGAAACAAACAAGGAAAGAAAGAAACAAAAAGCAAGGAAATAAGGAAAGAAAGAGAAAGAAAGAAAGAAAGAAAGAAAGAAAGAAAGAAAGAAAGAAAGAAAGAAAGAAAGAAAGAAAGAAAGAAAGAAAGAAAGAAAGAAAGAAAGAAAGAAAGAAAGAAAGAAAGAAAGAAAGAAAGAAAGAAAGAAAGAAAAGTGGTAGGTCTAGGGAGCCTTCATGTGCGCAAGCCTCGACGGAGGCACGGAGGCGCGCACATGAAGGCTCCCTGGTAGATCAGGCTCTCACGACAAGCTTCACTTTCCCTCATTTTCCCTTTGAAGGCAGAGTACCTGAATTCTTTTTCTAATGAGTTCATTATATCCAGTTTTCACATTGACAGACCTGTTTTTCGGATGCTTGATCATTCCCGTTTCATTTTGCTGGGATAAATATCTCATATTTCACGTCACTGAACAAGCTATTCATCGCCTCTAGTTCATTCAGAGCCGATATAAAGTGTACTTCCTAGATTGTTCGTACTGTTCCCTATTCTATACTATACGCTTTTGCATATGTGATGTCTTTACTTCTTCTATACACTGCTCAACGTTTCATCTGTTTTGTAAAGGCCCAGTTAATTATCTGTATTATACATTGTAGTGCTTAGTGGGAAACTGCATACAATATTCTGTATGCCGTTCGCCTAGATTTGATACTTTTTCTGGTTAAGGACGCTGCCTGTGGTGAAGTGCAGTGCGGTGGTGTTGAAGTGAAGTGTGGTGGCACCGTAGTATTCTGTGAGACGTGCTCGGAGGCAACGGCAGCGATGCGGCGCGATTGAGCGGCGGAGAGGAGACGACGACGTAGGCGCGAAAAGTCACGCGTGAAACCCCGGTCCGCCAAAAGAAGTTTGCGGGAAAGCTCGCATGATCAAGGTCCGTAGGAGGACCAATGACAAGCAGACACGGGGAAGAAGAAGAGAACGAGAAAACGTTCGAGGCCCAGTCGAGCGCAGAGCGGGTTGGAACGGCCTGGAGCGAAGGTCGCTGGTGTCGCGCGGCTGCGGTGTCGGGTTCCGGACCCGAACTCGAGAAGTCCGACATGCCCAGGACGCTCCAGCTGGTCACCGAGTACCCGGAGGTACGCGGCTTCACGGAGTTCCGGCCGTGACTGTTCGTGGCCACGTTCCTGGTGTCCGAGCCTCGCCTCTGGTCCCAAACCGCCCGTGGAGGGCGGAACCTCCTGTGCGGCGTTCCCTGCTGGGAACGAGCGCGGTGCCTCAACTGAGCCGTATCCTCCGTCAGGATCTGACGTGCTGACGGGCACGTTACCTCGGCGACGGTGTCGTCGTCAGCATCGCCGCCTCATCGACTTCTGCCTATCAAGCCTCGCCGTCTTCAACACCACCGGTGACTCTTTACCTTTATAGACGCTAGATCGGGACGATAAAAGATTCACCGTAGGTTGTAACCTAAGACCGATTGTATAGTTTGTAATTCCTTACTTTAGTTTTCCATTTTCTCTTAAAGTTTCTTACTTTTCTTGTTTGATCGTTAAACCGGCTTCGTCATTTCTTTTCTGAGGCTCTGTCTCAGACTTACTACTTAGAGTACCGCAAACCTGCATGACACTGCCTTTCCTCTTTCTACTGTTATTATTCGTCTATCACTGTTATTCGTTATGGGCGGTTATTCCCTATTAACAGTGATAAGCTGTTATTCGTCTATCACTACCGCGCTGGGATCCTCGGGAGGCGTGTGATTTTCGCAAAAGTTCCAGCGCAATATTAATTACGAGAACTAGAGCTTTCTAACAATTCTTAATTAATAAAAAAAATATGTATGCGCGCCTATCGAAGTGCGATGCTTTGTATTACGCGTGAACTAAAAAAGTATTCGTGCTCTTTTATTCCCAAAATATTTAGTTTCTTTCAGGGTCACTTTTCAGCGCGCCATTTCATCATTTTCCATTCCCGAGAACATTAATGTTTACTCTCCAAAACCTAATTTGTAAACTCCCCCCCCCTCCCTAGACTTTCGTTTTTCTTCGAGAAAATGTAATCTATTTTTGCATTGCTTCTTGTACAATTAACATTGTAAATTTTATTTTCTGGTTCTTCGAAGTTTTCAAAAATTGCAAATTGTGACGTATGAACTTCGTGCGCGAGCCCGTGCTTTCTGCTGGCACCAAGCAAGACACGCGCCGCGTCTGCTAATTCAATTCGACGACCACCCAAATCAAATGTTTCTCGTGGCTCTGCAAGTCCCTTTGTTCAGCTCAATGTTTGTTGAAACGTGTTTTCAATCACTACACGGAATGTTCACAGCCATATTTTTTCCAACAATTCGCGTGAACTGAACAAAATCCACACTCGACATTGCGAGTCGAAACACATTAGCTTCAACACATTGCTTTCCTCTTCGCTGGCAATGACTTCCATAATTTGAATCCTGATAGAAACAATGCTGGGGAATTCGATTTAAAAGTTTAGATAGCGTAAGTCGCGTGTTCTGAAGCACTGCGGGCGTAAAATCAGTGACGTTTTACATTTTTCTTAATTTCATTCTGTGCGGCGTTCCAATTTGTGTAATCACCCCCGGTATGCGGCTGGACTTGGATGAGTAATTGTGGTGCACGCATTCTTTCCGCTTTGAAGTGGCTTCATATATTACTGTGAACTTACACTTCAAACATATTACTGTGAACTTGGACTATCAAACTAATTTTCATAATTGTCTCGAATATATTTTTTTAGCTTCCTTAGAAATTGCCGCATTGCGGCAATATCGAGGACGGTATACTGCATAACGCTTACGCATTTCATAGCTTTTACGTCGAAATTTATTCCATAATGGTTCAAAGTTACTAATTAGGGCAGCAATATAGGTTGAATTTGGCTCTGCGATGATTGGTTCATGTTATACAAACACCGCTATGCTTGCCTTTGTTTGTTTTCTTTTTATTATACTTGAGCTTGTCGAACTTTCATCAGACTTCGGCCATGGGTGAACTGCTGGCGACGTCAATTATGCGCTTGAAGCTCCCGCATTTTCTAATTATGTCGGCACCGCAAGGCCATGTGGTCGTACGCCTACTCGTGTTCGGCAAAAGAAGCTCTTCACGATTCCGCCCGAAGCTGTTCAGCGCTTTGTTACTGGTTCATCAAGTTTTAGCCGATAATTAGGCAAGGCTCAAACCATGGCTTCGAAAACACGTTGTAAGAACATAATTATGTCACGCATCCAACTGAGGTAATTCGCACGCTGTGGTTATAACAGCGTTTGAGCAGAATGCCTTACGACAATGTTCTTAGATGCGTGTAATTTTCTACGCGCGTAGCAAACATATGTGCAACACCTTTAAGTAGTCTTATGAGCTATATTTTTATACAGTAAGCTGCAGGCTGAAGTACTGAGGATTGCAAGTTAGTGCGGCCACGCGACCATCTTTCTTTGTTTTCATGCGATCATCTTTTGCGTACAAAAATTGTTGGCACCGCTAGGCAGGCCGCGCCGCAGTGTGTGGACAGCATCGCAATTGCTTCAGATTATTCTGCTATGGACTCGCGCAAGACGCGAAAAAGAATTGAAGTACACTTTGTAAATTCCAAAGTGTGTTCAGTGAAAGCCTGTGGCCATTCGACTGACTATGCCATGTTTTTTCTCTTCTTTTTCTTGCTTTTTTTTTTGTTTTCCTGTTTTTGTTTGTTTGTTTAGTTTTTTTCTTTATTTTGTGTGGCCGCTCTTCCATCACATGATTGCTGAGAGATTGTGAGGGGGAGAGGCCACAGCTGGCACCGTTCCAGGGGGGCAGGGACGGACACCGGACACCATGAGTATGAGATATTACAGGCTTTCGCCTTAATAACCTATAGTCAGACACAAGAAGTCCGGAGAGGCCCCGGCCAGACGACCCAAGCACGGCGTCCGATCGACTCTGCGACTAAAGAAATAGTCCCGTTCATGCACTCGGCGATGTTCTCCGAAGGCGGGGGTCACCAGCCTTCCAGCTCGTGACGTCATTCTGAAGTGCGCGCTTATTGGTGCAGGCTTGTGTGCATCCACCAATGAGGAGGAAATGCCGTGGACTTTGTAATGTTGCATCAGACTATAGTCGGTCCTTGGTCGGTACGAATAAACACGAGCTCCGCCCCCGGAAAAACGGCGCGCGTGCCATTCATCTGTGCGAGAGTGTCGAGCCAGGTGGCCTCCGTCGTAGCCTTAAGTACTTTTGCACGGCTAACGTAAATACTATGCACATTGATAATTAAAGGTTCATCGACCCTACTCAAGATAGTACGTTCCCCGAAGAAGTGACATCGGAATCTTGCTGAAGTTTGCCAGGAAGTTCCAGTTTCTCGACCAGAAACCAGCGACACCAACATGTGTCTGTGTAGAGATATCACATACCTGCAATACGATAATGAGACCGTTAGCTCGCAGTCATAAAAATACGCAGTTGTGGATATCTATGGAAATTTTTTTTGTGTGGGTGGCGCTTACACTTATTTTTAGTTTGTAGCCGACTATATTCAAGATTACTGCGGAGCGTATGCGAGCCCCGGCGATAACCCTTTGTGTTTCGATCACTGATTTACAAACGAAAATATGTGCCGCCGAAAATCGAAGAAATGTTGTTTTTTCAAGAGCCTGCATTAAGTGACATCAGCCAAAACTAATCGTCTTTTGGTCGGCATACGGTTCCCTTAACCGGCTTGTACATTTATTGACGTTGACCAGTGCTATCAATTTGCCCAACATTCGACCTAATTAATCGACATTTGTCAACAGTATGACTCCAGTGGCCATCATTAGCGGTAATTGAACTATGTTAAGCAAAACTTGGAAGTGCTAGAGAATATTAGCTAACGAAACAAAATTCAGCGCTGTTAATCTCTTGCGAAGAGTGTTTGTAAGTAGTTCGATCCAAGTGGACACCAAGAAATAATGCACGGTATCTACTTAAATAAATGTTCTAACATTTCAACATTGGCCACCACCAACCGCCATTAGTCATTATATAGTCATTGTTAGACAATGCGACTGACCATTCGTCATAATTAATTCAGCAATAGCCATCAGTCACCCGGCATGGCCGTGGGGCGGTGGTGAGGCAAGACCGCAACGTTCCCACGTGGGTGGCCTAGGCCAGGCCATTCAAATTGCTGGTTTTCAATAAAGTTTATTCCTCCGCCACCTCTATCTTTCTCTTTCCAATTTTGTTTTCCCATCGCAGTGCAGGGTAGCATACCTAAATTCTACCATCTCGTTAACCTTTCTGCTTTCTTCTCCACACTCTCTTTCTTCTTTCTGCCCTTCTGATTCTAGTTCATGTCAACAATGATCCAGTCATCGTGCTATGTCAGGCGTTTGAGTCGTTCTTATTAGGAGCGAAACCCCTTAGGCCGACACCCCACCGTTGCCGTCACCGTTGAAGCTCCCTGGCACGGTGCTAGCTCTGGCGTCTCCCCCCTCACGCGGGAGGATAAATTAGCTTTATGAGCGCTGGAACGCGGATGGCGTCTACACGGTGCGCAAAGCGCGAGAATACGAACTCATGCGAAACGGAGGCAGATTAGTCTCCCTCTCCCCCTTTCTTCGACTCTGCCCTCTCCCCTCAAACCAGCGAACGCGCGAAACCATCGCTTCACTCTGTCGTCCGCCCAGTGGTTGGTCCGTTGCCTGGACAACGAAACGCCACGCGCGCCGAACGCCGCGTGCGTCCTATTTCTAAGGAGCTAATAATAATATGTGGGGTTTTACGTCCCAAAACCACGATATGATTATGAGGGACATATTTCTAAGCAGCTTCGCTCATCGATTGTGTTCGTACACGGAACAACTGCTAATTTTCCAATGACGAAACAGCTGCATTATCAAACACGATAGTTTTACAAGACCTTAAAGGCACGTTCACACTTGGCCTCGAAGGGAGCGAAAGCGGCAAAACTCACCGGAAATTCACTCGCTTCGCCGCCTAAGCGGCCAGAAAAGCCACCCTGCGAGGTCGACGCGAAAAATCAGTCCGAGAGCGATTTTCCCGCCCCACGATAGCGTTTCCGCTTCACGGCTTTGCCTGCACTAGCTCAAACCACGTGATATAGACAGCCGGCCGCAAATTCAACATGGCGGCAAAGGAGTCGGTGGTGGCTCGCATCGGCGCAATTGCAAACTACCCGTGCAGCACGACAAAGCTCACGGCCTCGACAAGGACGCGTTCATCGAGGGCCTGGTCTGGATTACGATCGCCGAGAACACTGGAAGTAGACGAAGGTGCAGCAGCAGCGAGTTGTCATGCCCCAACGTGTCTCGCTTTTGCACAGCCGGCTGAATCCGCCGCCGCCGCCGCTGCCGGTGTGTCCGCCCGTGTCGTTTCTGCTGGCGTATCTCCCGAAACAACGTTTGAAAAGGTGCAAACTTTTTCTTTTCAGTGATTTGCACGCATAACTAGAATTCGGTACGAAATTTAATGCTCAGTAATCGGGCAAAATGGAATGAATTCTCAAAGTGGCGAAGCCGGCGGCGGCGGTGGCATGCACGAGGAGCAGAACGAATGTGAACGTTTTCGACGCGCGCGGACGTGGTTTTCCGGCCGCTCTGGCGTTTTCGCTTCGCTTCTGAAGTGTGAATGCGCCATAAAAGTTCCATATGTCAGTGCGCTCTGTATGCGAACAAGGTTGCTCACTGAAATTGAGACAACATTGCATCTTGCAAGCACGATTTCATTGAAAGGGCCCCCTAAACCACACCGGGTACAAAGGCGAGACAGTAGTTTCTTTGTTGCCTTCACTACCTTTCCAACAGGCTCAGTCTCCTCCTCGCCACTTATTTCTTCATAAAACAAGTGGAATGTCAGCATTAGGCGTTGAGCCAGTTAGGATTTCGCGCTTTTCAACTACACGCTGGTATCTCCGCTCGCGCAGTGCGCAAACACAGAAAGTGAAGCGAAATCATTTTATCGCGCACGATAGTCACGCGAGACAAGGCAGAACGGGCATGCGACTGCATGGTAAATCAGAGTACTAAACAATTTACAACAGATATCTCTCGTACATCCACCAATCAATAATAATAATAATAATAATAATAATAATAATAATAATAATAATAATAATAATATGGGGGGTATTTACGTCCCAAAACCGCGATATGATTGATAGACGCCGTGGTGGAGGGCTCCGGAAATTTTGACCATCTGGTGTACTTTAACGTGCACTGAAATCGCACAGTACACGGGCCTCTCGCATTTCTCCTCCATCGGAATGCGACCGTCGCGGCCGGGATCGAACCCACGACCTTCGGGTGAGCAGCCGAGAACCGTAACCGCTACATCATTGCGGCGGACCAATATATCGACCAATCGAGAGCTTATTTCATCCTGACGTCACGTGAAGAAGCTGCTGACGTCACGAGTAGTGCCTTAAGAAAGGGAAACGCCGAGAGCGAATACAGCGCTCGCTTTTTCGTATTTTTAGAGGCTGTTTAGGAGTCCTTCAAATCTTTTTGTATATATAGCAGCACTTTAGTCAGTGCCTCTTCTATCTTCTTCAATGCCAGCCAGATGCGCCCGATCCAGCCGTTCACCACACTCTCCTCTAGCTCTTTCCTACTCTCGCCCATGGCCTAGCCTTCGCGTGTGCTTTGCGTTCATGGGGAGAGCACCCGTCATGTAGTGCCTCACGACGGAAATCAGATGAACTAATTTTTTGTTCATTTGTGTACAGATCCGTGGGGTGGTGTCTTGCATCCCTCGTGTTCACTATGTTGGCGGTCACGCTGGCTCTGTAAGAGACACAGTGTTTTGAGATAGCGCGTCTCCGTTTTTGGCGCTATCGGGGGCAACCAATGGGGACGCGTCACTGCGACGCTGCAGTGCATGCGCTGCCTTTAAGAGGTGCCATACGAGCGCTGTGAGGCGACGGCGGCATTGCTTCGAGCTATAAAATGAGCACGAAGGAACAAATCTGACAGACGCATGATATTGGAGAGGGAAAGTGCGTCTGTCGCATCTCCGTGGGAAAGCGCTCGTATGCACGGCGTCGCATCACGACCATTCCCTGAACTAAGGCGGACCGACGGCTGGCGGACACCTACGTTCAGGAAGTCGGAAACATCAGAATCCTTGGAGCATACTTGAGCAACAAGGGAAACAACGCGATCCCAGTACAGAAACTTAGGAACAGGTGCCTCCAAATTTCCCGCATGATTAGCCGGATTGCCAATAAGCACAGACGGCTGAAGGAACACGACCTCCTACGCCTCTTTCAGACTTTTGTAGTCAGCCTTGTAACATACAGCTATCCCTGCCTACAAATATCCAGGACATATGAACAAAAGATCGACACCATACTGCGCGATACCCTCAAAAAAGGCACTGAACCTCCCTAGATGGACGTCTACAGAACGACTCCAACAATTGGGAATTTACAACACCGCAGCAGAGCTATTCAAAGCCCACCTCGACAATCAAATAATCAGACTAGCCCTCTCCAGAACTGGCATGGCGGTGCTTGCTAAACTGAACATCACACCACCAACGCATGTTAACAACAAACACAGGCTGCCGGAGGCATGGCGGACAGGCATCATCATCAAGACTCTTTCTCGGAGTATGGACCCCACATTCCATGCAGATAGGCGCGAAGCCAGAGCCAAAGCCCATGATAAATACTCACATGACAAGAGCGCCTTTTTCGTGGACGCCGCCTGGTCACACACAGGACAATGCACGGTGGCAGTGGTAAACCAGGGCCAATATGTCGACTGCATATCTACCATACAAGACGATGTTACAAGCATGGAGGAGGTCGCTATCGCCCTCGCGCTCAGAAACCCAGCGTCAACCTTCATCCTTACGGACTCAATGACGGCTTATCGCAACCACCTTAAAGGCAAAGTCAGTCTCACAAACAGCATAAGGCCGTACTGCGGGAGACTGGAAAAAAGTTATATGGATACCTGGCCACTGTGGAGTCAGAGGCAACGCCTAGCTCATGCCTCCGCCCCAGCTCTCTTACCCCCGGGACTCTAACTTCAGTGCAGGGACTCCAGCTCTTCCAGATCAGATGGCCCACCTGACCATATACACTGAAATATTACAAAACCAAAGGCTTGCGGGGAGGAAATATCCCGCATCGAATCCTCAATCCCAGTAAAAGCCGCACAGGTAGCCTGGCGCCGCTTACAAACGTTATCGTATCCCAACCCACACGTACTCTCCAAAATCGACCCTGACAAGCACCCCTCACCACCATGCAGGCTATGCAACCCTAATCTAGCTACACTCTATCACATGGCATGGGAGTGCCAGAGTAATACATCCAAAACAGATGTCTTTAAGGATTTCAGTAGAGATGGATGGGAGGCGGCACTGTCCAGCCCGGACCGGGGGGTCCAAGAGGCCCTGGTGGCCGCGCAAGGACCGGGGCGCAAGCCAATGGAATCCCGGAATAGGGACTCCACCCATTCATCAATACGTATAATCAAGTTTTCATCCATCCATCCCATTGAGGAGCGAGCGTTCGCACTGGCATTGAGAAAAATAGAGGAGGCGTTGCTTTAGTAGACGCTGCATTGCTATTGTCACGTGGTAGCGACGGTGAGGAAAGAAATAAGAGCCGGTAAAGACGGAACTTTTATTGCGCGCACTTGTGCCCAGGAAAAATAATGTCACTCAAAGGGCGACGATACCGACGCACGCAGTCGCCTGTCGTCGAGTTATCCGATATAGTCGGCACGTCGGCCTTTGGTGTTGGAGATTCAAGCATTATCTTCGGTGGCCTCGCTAGTTCCGGGAATATACTCTATTGTTTGCGTTGTGCGCGCAGTGTCATCGGAAGTTTAGACAATAATCGGAGCAGCGCGTCT
>JALIZH010022081.1:0-33085 GCA_030522465.1 Rhipicephalus appendiculatus | reverse complement strand
CAGTTTGTGACACGACGTGGTAGTTTTAGAGTATATGGTGTAGCACTGCTAAGCTCGGGTACTTAGATTTAAGTGCATAATATAGAAACCCAAGCAGACAAAATTAATCCGGAATCGCTCATTACGCCGTGCCTCACAATCATATCGGGATTTCGCCACGCAAAACCGCAAGATTTGATTGTTTTCTTGCCGAGTCAGAGGCGTCCCAATTGGTGACCCATAATGGTCCGGTACTTTGAACGCGTTCTTTTCATTCGTTTTTGTTCCGATTTCTTTTTCCCTACATCAAGCCTATTTGTTTGGTAAACGATGGCTGTCTAACCACATAAAACAATGTAGCCTACGAATATACATTTACAGCTATGCTGACTGAGCAAATTAGCTATGCATTAAGTAGCTGAACTCTCCTTCCGCGACCTGGATCAAAGAAAACAAGCTCACTGATACCTCGCAATTGCGTCTCCATGATCTCGTATGCAACAATGTGCTCTAAGAGACATATTTGTTTTGCGATAACTTCACCATAACAATGTTTGAGTTCTTGGTATGGGCTACAGCTAAAAAACGTAACATTGACAGGCTGTTGCTACTCGATAAGAAGGCTATTCGTTGTATTAATAATATTCACTATTTACATCCCACAAAACCATTGTTCCGAGAAAACAGAATAATTAGCGTCAAGGACTTTAACGCATACAATCTCCTACATCAACTACGAAGAAGTTTCAACAGACTGGACTTTGCTGATAAGAAAACTGTACACTTTCTAAATAATTTGTCAGCCCTCGTAGAACGTCCCAGTACCCGCGTAACACGAGTACTGGAAAGTTGGTTGATAAAGCACCGAGTCGAACAAATTACTTTACTCAACCCTTAAGCTACCCGCGTACCCGCACAGTTTAATCAACTCTAGAAGTGCGTAAATTAAGATACAGTTCTATCTTTGTCCTTAATAAATTTCAATTGCCTGTCATGAAGCTTGCAAATTTAACTTGTGTCTATGCCTGTTACAATGTATTCATCACATGCATGCTCATTTCTAGTAAGTTCCACACGCATATTATCTACTGTTGTTTTTGACTTCTGCTTTTCTAAATAATAATACATTTTGACAGTGTGACAGTGTATCAATATAACAGTGTAACAGTGACAGTGTAACAGTATTCCTTGGTGGTTATGTTATTCGCGCGTATTTTAATCTGTTCGTAGTGCGCATGCATGCATTTATATATGTATCTATGCCCATATAACCACGTGTGCTATTAATGAAACTATCACAACGAAAACGTTTGCTTGCATTGCGTACGTGTGCACTGCCGTTGTTGCCTGGTTACGGCGCCCCCCGGCCTCGTCGAGCTGTATGCTTACAGCTTTCTTGCCATGGTGGCCTTCAACATTGTACTTCTTGCACGTTGTAAATAAAACTTGACTTTACTCTCGGTATTAGCCCATTGCGAGTTTTTTTTTTTTCGTAAGAGTCACACAATAAGGCGTAGGAATTGACCCATCTGTTTTTGTTCATTCCAGAGTGCAAGCTGTAAGCCAGCCCGACAGAGGCATCGGAAGCAGTCGCGGAATCACTGAGGAATATTAGTGGAAAGTTCAATGTACCTTCTGCCAATGTTCGGCCGACGATCACTGCGCTTAGATATATATATATATATATATATATATATATATATATATATATATATATATAGTGCCAACGGAAACAATCCATTCGAATTCGAATTTGCAGCTCGCAAAGACGTGTGACACGTTGTGTGGCAGCAATTCGGCGTCCGTGTTATCATCCCGCAGTTTGTGCGAGAGGGATCTTTGCACCACTTTGCACTGCCTGTATCTTCTGCAACGACGTTCTATCGTGTTGTGGCGTGGACGCTATTAAGACGAAGCGCGAGGACAACCATGCTGTCCAACCAGCGCTACGGAAAATCTGATTTGTCATGGCGCAACGCCTGGAAGAACAGATGGCAACGCATGGTAAAGAAGCCTTCCTTAGAAGGTGGCATACACAATTTTGTCCGCGGTAAGGAAGGAGGACAATGGATTTTCTATGCTGTCATTTTAAAGGCTCATGCTCATGCAGCAAAAATCCTGTCCGATTTTATATTCGTTCTTATTTCTATATTCAAAACGATATTTATTGTTC
Organism: Rhipicephalus appendiculatus; assembly: GCA_030522465.1. Taxonomy (NCBI): domain Eukaryota; kingdom Metazoa; phylum Arthropoda; class Arachnida; order Ixodida; family Ixodidae; genus Rhipicephalus; species Rhipicephalus appendiculatus. Next base: position 30,933 of record JALIZH010022081.1, on the reverse strand, counting down.
AATAATAAAAAGTCTGCATTGAATACCCCTCCTGTTCAATTTGGCTACAAGTCTGGCGATAAAATTAACTGGCATATGGTTATTTCTGGAAATGAAAAATTCGTGTACACGGGGTGTTGCCAACGTTTCGACACAGCGGACTTCTCTTCTTCAAGGCTGCAACTTGGTGCAACTTGGAGCTGCAGCCTGGAGCTGCAACTTGGAGCTGCAACTTGGTGCAACATGGAGCTGCAGCCTCGAAGAAAAGTCCGTTTGTCGAAACGTCGGCTCCATCGACAACCGGTGTCCACGAATTTTCTATCTCTTCAAGCTTGGGTCTTCCCGTGGTGCCATTTATGGTTACTTCTGGCTACTTTTGGCTTGAGTTTTAGCTTCTGTTCAAACCTAGCCAACGGCACAACTCCTAAGTAGGATACAACTTCTACCGCAGTAGCCACCCTAGCCGCGACATTCCCTCCTCAAAGGCGGATGGACACAAGCCTACACCAATGAGCGCACGCTCCAGACTGACGTCATGAGCCGGACAGCCGGTGACCCCGCCTTCGGAAAACATCGCCGAGTGCATGAGCAGGACTATTTTTTCAGTCGCGGAGGCGATCGGCTGCCGCGCTTCGGTCGTCTTACTTTGGATCACTACAACGAATGATTTGTGTTAGTCAAAGACGGCCGTTACATTGAGGGACGAAGATGTTCCGATAATATCATCGCATGCGTAAGAAGCGAACGCTCGTGCGACTAACTTGGGGCAAAACCAGGATATCTAACGAACCTACATTGACTAACTAGATGTACTTTATGGAAAACTTTGTTTATGAGGATTATAAGGTTTGATTTAATTATGATATGTTATTGAATACCGTTCTGTTAAACTCTGTAACTGACATGTCTGTTTTATTTTTTAACACTGGACCGGAAACTAGCCTTCCCTGGCTATCGGTCAGAAAATTGTATGTGTGTGTTTGTGTGAAGAAAAATAAAGCACTTCACTTAACAAAAAAATGTTGACGGCAGCCGGAAGTTTTGCTACTGCGATTTCGGAAACATGCAGACCGGAGCCGTTCGCCTTTCCACAGCAAATCGTGATTTCTCACTGAACCCGATCGTACATGCACGAACTGCGTTGTTTTGACGCCGTGTAAGCCCTAATAGGTCACCGTGAACTTTGATGCGGATGATCACACATTGTAGGTGCTTACCTCGAAGTATACAATATGTTTTTTTTTTAGACAATACAGATTTTTTTATTGAAATGTTGTGACTGACAGGTCCCTGTCGTTTTCACAAACGAACTTTACGCCGAGGCGGAAAAACTTTGCCGCACCTAAAGTCCCACTGAAATGAGCAATTAACAAAAAAAAAAACTCATCACCTTTTAAATTTTTAACTTGAGGGCAGTTTATATTGAAAAGTTGTAGGACGTGACAATTTGTGGCATACCCTTTTTAAAAATCTAAAAAAATTCTTAGAGATATAAATCGTATAGAATGAGGACCCCAATCCAGACGATACCGAAACTAGAGGCACTGTACCGAAACTGAGCGCGCCATCTGGCATTACGTCAGACCGGAAAACTCACGTGACAAACATTGAAAAAAGGCGCGTAGCATCCGAATTTGGTCAGAAAAAATGTCAAGTCGTCCCAAATACCCCATTGGACCGCTTATTGTTTGCGTTTTGCCTTATTACAGTGGTTGCATGTTTTTTGGGAGGTGCCATTTTGGGAGCCATAGTCTGCCTAAACTGAGTTACAAAGCAATTAAGCACATCAGAATGATCTGGAACGAGTACAGACAAGAAAGCAAGAATGGATGTTCCAAGCCATTTGAATAATAGTTGCGGTATGTTGGACACGTAAGACAAATCCTAGCTTGACGTACGCTCATTTGCGAATGTTCAACATACTGCAACTTTTGTTCGAATGGGTTTCGAACATCCATTCTAGTTTTCTTGCATTCTGTACTCATTCCAGGTAATTCTGGTGGGCTTAATTACTTTGTAAATCTCTCAGTTTAGGCAAACTATGGCTCCCAAAGCACATGAAATGTTTGATATTATAAGAACTACATATTATACTACACAAATAATTGCATATTCGAAACCTGTACACTAATATACAAAAAGTAGCAAGTTTCATTTCAGTGGATGCAGAATTAAAAAACGAATTTCAGGACCCATGTCCCACCTTATCCCTTTATGGGGCCTATGTTATGAATGCACGCCAGCTTTTGAGGGCGGCATTGTTGTTTGTATCAGCTTTTTATTTGTACAAAATTCAAGCTTTCTATTAAGGGTTTTCGAGAAAAAAGTGGGACATATATGTCCCACTGAAAGACAGTCGTTTCAGAATTTTTTTTTAACGAACTTGCTGCTGCCTTACAATCAACGAAGGAGAAAGCCTACAAACGCCAACTTCCCATCACAAAAAGTAACTAAATGTCCGCTGTACATCCACTCGCTATAACGGCACTTGAGAGCCAGATGCCAGTACTGGGCATGCCCGCAAGTCTAATTTTTGTCCACGGAGGAAGCTTAACTGCTTCTTTCACGGGAAGACTTCCCTGCATGAAGCAGAATGTGTACAGCTGATTGCAGCATCGAATTTTCAATGTTAGACTGGCTACGCTTTCGGAAACATTGAATGGTTGTCAATTTTGCATAGCACAAATGTTTGAGGAAACTGTATGGGTAGGAACAAAGAAAAGCACTATAATAGCACATTTAGGAACTTGTATGAAATAACCTTTCCAAGCTTGCCTCTTCTGCTGAATCGGGTGGAGCACGTGCCAAAATCCGATGAAAAAAAAGGATACATTGCATGCAAGCGGAATGGTTTGTTTTGAACAGGTGTGTGCGCTGCCAACTTGCAAATACTACCGTCAAAAAAAACTGCCAACACCGCTTTCTAAAACATCAACGCGGTTGCACAGAAAGTTTGAAAGCAATCGGTTCAGTGGTTTTGATCTACAAAATTAGACTATATGTCCCTCTGCCCCACAAAGGGTTAAAGGGACCAACAACTGGCCAGAACGTGCATTAGATCCTAGTAGAAATGAAAGGACCGCGAATTAAAGTGACCGATTCCAGCATTCTTTTTGCATTGTTACTAGGATTTATATTTTTTAATCGTGCTTAAAAGCAACAGAAACCGTTATGTCGCACACCCTGGCAGATGAGCCTTGAAGCTGGATTATGGAATATGGAGTCAATCACTTTGCTGTACGTAGTCGCGTAGACTGATGCTGTCATGCGCGCCAGTCATCAAAATTAGAGTAGGTGTATTATTATCTAGTGCCTATCAGTTCTGTGCTGCCTACGACGTAAAAGGAGTTGCATGATGAGAAGCGGCACTGCCTTCGCGGCCGCCAGTGGACCAAGTCGAGCCACGGCGAGTGCGCGCATGCGCAGTAAACCGCCACGCTCGAACACGAACCACACAATCACTGTTTGCAGCATATGTTGTGGCACGTGTATACAACTGCATATTCTCCGCAGATGGAAAAATTCTGATTACAAATGTTTCACGGCATTTTCCACATTATCATACCGTGATTACACACTGACTGGTAAGCTTTCAGTTGCGCTAAAGAAAACAGGTACCATAAAAATTGGTTGTCCGTCCCTCTCCATTTGAAAACCACAGTCGTCCAAGCACACCTGCTAGTAATGCCACCTAGGGGCAAAGCGGAGGACAAGCAACGAGGCGACTGTCATAAAAAAAGCTCTTGCGAGCTAAGAATAATGAGAGTAGGCACAGAAAAAAAATTGGCGTGCCGTAACGTAAATGATTTACGTTATCTACTATGGTGTCCGGTTGCACAAGCAAACAAACACATCTCACTTGATGACCCTAAAAATTGGATTTCTCAATGCTGAGGTCAAGAAGTAGCAGGTTTACGGCTTTAATTACATTCAAGTGTAACGCCCCATTTGTGAAGTTGCAGTCAATAAATGTGTCGAAGCCATTCCTGTTAATGCAGTGACTTCTACAGCCAATGCACAAGGGGATGGCATCAATTTTCTTGTCCCTGCTCATGGAGTGACACGTCACTAACATTTCTGACAAAAGAAATCTTGCTCTGAAGAACTTAAATGAGAGATGCGAAATGCTTAGCTCCCTCGACAAACTATGAAGTGTCAGTGAGCATTTGCCATACTTGTGTAAACAAGGAAGGCATGAGATGCCCTCAGAAAACACACATCGCTCTACTGTACAAAAGAAGCTGGGAGGCGTCAAGTCAGTTTATTGGCTCAGTGCTGGGCCTTGAGTTGAAGGCGCCGGTCACGTTCCTCGGCAACGGTCAGCTTGATGCCCTTGCCACGAGGCAGCGAGATGTAGGGCTTTGTGCTCTTTCCAATCACAAAGATGTAGTTCAACCTGCACGAATACGATGCAGCAGCTTTAATCACACTCGCGTGTGCACAAAAGCTGAAGTTACCCAGCTATCACTGCGTGACACCATGCTCAGTAAGACCAATCACAAGATCAGTGTATCACAAAAGTAATTATGTTCTCCTCATAGCATGGTATCCACACACATCACCAAACACAAAACCTTAATAACCGACTATTTAGAGGATAACACAGATGTTTCTACAGACACCAGATCCATCAAAACAGATTACTTCAGAAATTATGGTGTTGCCAAATGTTTACTTTGCACCTCACACTCATGTTTCAGAATTTATTAAACGAAGAAATAAAGTGAGAATGAAAAGCCAGAAAAAAAAAATCTTATTACCTTCACACAACATTTGAAAAGTGAAATATGGCTCCACGCAAAGTTCCACGCTGTAGAACACATTTGTGTGCTTCACTTTTCAGTTGTGAAGTATCTATTAATGCAGCACTCTTCATAACAGTAAAAAATTCAGTGAAATAAAGGCACTCCAAAACACACCTGGTGGCAAACGAGTGGCCCTGGGAATCCTTGACGTGGACAATGTCGAACGAACCAGGGTGCCGCTCCCGAGAGGTGATGATACCCACACGACCCAAGTTGTGGCCACCAGTCACCATGCACATGTTGCCTGTAACACAAACCAGAGAGATTGAGTTTCCCTTAAGTGAACATCAAAACACTTACCCCGCATCGCACTACAAAAGAAAACTCGCGGACATGGTTACTTAATTCTCCACTGATCACGATGTCAATCGGCATTACGCAGAAGCATAAGACTAAACTTTCACGCAGCTCCGGCGCTATGTGGCCAGGCTAGGAGAAATATTTCGCCAAACATGGGTGCGTTTTCGAAAGATTTCTCTTCTGGTCGTACAAAACCATCAAAATTCGGGAGTCTCTCGGTAAATTCGGGAGACCTGACAGGTATGCACTGCCCTTTATTTTCTTTATTGTGGTGAGGTTAGGGCTGTACTTCTGGGAAATTTATGGCCACACCCGTAAAAGCAGGGGAGGTAGCAGGTAGGTACATGAGCAATTACAATTAATGTTGGTTTCTCATGGTAATGCCCTACACCGAATATGAGCGATGTAGTGCGACCGTCGGAAGCCATTGCTGTTGGTCCGCTTTTTGACCATGGCTCCCGTTTGAAGGGGTAACCATGGCTTCGATTGCGACCGTAGTGCATGGAATGTCAAGTCTAACAAACTGTCTCAGCACAAATTCTGAGCAAGAGTGATGCATGTGGAGCACAGTGAAAATAGCTTGAAAGAATACTTCTCAAAAGTCTAAATGTGCATTAATCGTAAAAGAAAGGAACGCAGAGATCCTCTCTGTACAAGAAAACCAGACAACACAAACACAATCTTCTGCTCTTGTGTCTGTCTTTGCAAACTTTACTATCTTCCATAAAGAATTCCTACAAGCTGTCACTCCATGCCAGTGCAACACGGGTAAGTTAAGGGGGGGACGTGGCACTTAAGGACCGAAAAATCAACCAAAAAATCAAGTTTTCGCTGACAATCTCTTCACGTTCCTGATGTCACTGCACACCTATTTGCAACTTTACATACAGTAAACCCTCGTTATAACGAAGTCAACGGGACGGCAAAAAAATTCGATGTAAGCAGTAATTCGATATACGCGACTGCCCCATAAAAGCTCAGCAAGTACAGCTAAATTAGCCATGACAACTTCGCAGAAGTGGTATTCAGTGAAACAAACTTTTATTCACGCACAAAAAAGTCAGTCAGCTGGCTTTGTCGGGTGCTTCGGCTGGGCGCGAGGAGTGCCTGCTCCAGTTTGTTCAGGCAAATTATGAGGTCGTGGTCGCCGCCCGCGCACTCCTATTTCGCAACAGACGGAGGCTCTCCTGCGTTTGTGCCACTGTTGGTATTTCGCGAGGCTGTTCGTCTAGCGGCTCATCTTCCTCATCAGGCCCTCCAAGCAAGTCGACTACACCATCAACTTTAATCATTATCCCGCATTAAAAAACCAAAACCCGTGCACCCCACCCTTTAAATCGAGGATGAACAGCGAACGATTTTTCATGTCCTTCCTGTGATGGAGGTGAAATATTTTTTGTTAAACCTGGGTTATAATTACGATTTCTTTTTTGCTTCTGAGATAAACACATGCGATGTGTCGTAAGGTAAATTTTGCCATATACTTCCATGAGAAAATCTTCTAAATTAAAGCTTTTGTTTCAAGTGTCAATGAGGTCCTTTTGTAAATCTGGTTCAACAGCCCATAAATTTGCTAGGAAATGGCCTAGAGCAATGATTATGCTTCACGACACACTATGAACATCTTCAATGTATTCTGTGGGTATTACATTGCTGTGCATGTTGCAGTTAATTAGCTAATTAGGCCTTAAACACAGAAGTAGCTGTTTGTGATACCTTGGAAACTACTTATCATAGAAAAAAAAATAACTGAATACTTGAAATCAGCCTACAAATACACAAACTCAGCAAGTTCCATCAAATTTCATCAAGATTAAAAAAAAATGTTTTTAGGTGCCACATCTCCCTTAACAAGAAGGGTGTGGCGAATGCCCTTCCTACAAGTCGTAGCCATGCAGTGGTTTCCTACATATGCATAGAAAGGTTAGAACAGGATGACAGACTGACCAGAATCGAACTTGATGTAGTCGTCGATCTTGCCGGTGGCCAGGTCAACCTTGACGGTGTCATTGACCTTGATGAGGGGGGTCGGGGTAGCGGATGGTGCGCGCATCGTGGGTGGTGAGGAAGGGCACTCCTTTGGGGCCCACCTGCACCCGCTTGACACGGCACAGCTTGTACTTGGCCTCCTCGGGTGTGATGCGGTGCAGAATGAAGCGGCCCTTCACGTCATACAGCAGCCGGAAGAACTCTCCAGTCTTCTCGATCGTCACCACGTCTGCATAAAGGCCCATCGTCGAGTCTCCAGGCTGCCATTTCACCAGCAAAGCATCACAAGCTCGCTCGTGCATGAAAACTTATCTAAGACACCAAACTTCTAAAGCGCACTTTGGCACCACTCAAGCTGCTGGGATTCCAGCGAAACTTGTACTGTTATTTCTGCCCTGCCACAGTTGTATAGCGGGGAGGGGGAAAGCCACAAAAGAAAATTCGTGCAAGTTTTTATTGTTTCGTGGGGCCACAGCGATATCACACAGCCATGAATGATCGCCAGCAAAGGCTTTTGGACTTCACTATAGGGCTGATAGACATAATCATACAGTTCATGCATGCACATGTAATTAAAGATGTCCCAAGACCAGTAGCCCCTTCCCCTTCCTAGTACTCTTTCACTTGACAACAATGTATTGCAGCAAAGTTGACTTGAGAAGTGTTCCACACCATGGTTAAGATTATAGAAAAGTAAAATAAACTTTTGAGTGCGCGATACCTTAGTTACACGAAGACACCACCCTGCACTAAATAAAACAGCAGCTGTCTGGTAGGCATGCACCGCAGTACAATGCATAAGAAAATCATTTGGCTGTGTGTTACCACAAGTGCCTCACTAAAAATTAAACACAATGAACTGCAATTCACAAAGGCCCCACACAAATGCTGCAGTAGTGCTACTTTACATTAAAGGGCCCGTCAACAACCCCGAGGTCCAAAAATTGTTATAGAGAGAAATATGTGCACTTTTGCTATGTGAACCTGCTGCCGCAAGAATTTTGCGAATACGCGCAATAATAAGGAAGTTACAGGGGTTAGAACATCCGTTTCAGCTGGTTTCAAATTTTCGCGCGGCCTCGCCACCCTTCTCCGCTGTAGAAATGGGGAGGCGTAGCCCGTCGTCGTGACTCCGCCCACTTCGGCAATGTGACACGACGTCAGTGATACGTCATCGGCGCGCAGCCAACGACCGAGCAGGGCTTCCCCCCCATGAGCACGTGTCAGCGGCGCAGGGAGGAAGCGCGATGCGAAGAGACGACCCTTTCCCTTGCGGTAAAGTGGCGAGACGCTTCTTTATCTCGGAGGCTTTCGTTCTGGCAATACCGCTTCTCCCGGTAGTCTCGGGCTCTACAAAATGGCAGAGGGCAGCACAGGAAAATGAAAATGCGTACTGCGCGGCCGAAACTGCATCACCGTAGGGCCAAGGCGCTGTTTCGTAGGGCAAAAGACCAATCGACGAGCTCAGTGCCACGTCAGGTCGGCGATCGCCGACTTGACGTCACTGCGCGTACGAGGAGAATGGGTCAGGTGTAGGAAAGCAGCGCGGGAACTGTTTTTCGAAATGGAGGGTCTGCGCGGCGCGCAGCGCTGTAATATTCGGGAAACGTGGTCGCCGCGGTCTACTGTACGAATTGGCGAGCTTGTTTGGGGGGGTGTTAAAAAAAAGTAGGAGCCTGTTGACGGGCCCTTTAAAGGCCAAACCAAAGACCCCGCAACCTACTGTTACTTCAATGGGGGCGAGTACATGGCCCCCTATGGAAAGCTGTTGGGGTTCCCTGAACACGAAAATATTCGACATCATCCTTTCTTTACTCGCACCGTTTGGTTACGGCTGATATTTGAAAATTTATGGCCATGTCTGTACACTGAAAAGAATCCGCCTCTTTCGCGATGCCACCTGCGCATGCGTGGAAAAGTCATGAAATCACGGAGGCTTCCATTCTGGAAATACCGGTTGTCCCATCCCCTACCAAAGCCCTTCCAATACAGCAATGTTGGTTTCTCAAGGTAATGCCCTACAGCGAATATGAGCGATGTAGTGCGACCGTCGGAAGCCGTTGCTGTTGGTCCGCGTTTTGACCACGACTCCCATTTGAAGGGGTAACCATGGCTTCGATTGCGACCGTAGTGCATGGAATATCAAGTCCGTAACAAACTTACGTACAGAAAAATGAAAATGGCGGATTGGTGAAAATGTGGGAGACTTCCATGAAAATCAGGAGACCTGGCAGGTATCCATTATAGAGTAAGTAAGTGCAACTTCACAATGACGAGGTAAGAAATATGACATGTACAGGCAGATACGCAACGGTTAGCCAACCGGTTTGGCACAGTAAACATTACCAGGCCATATGGCAACACATTGCACAGTCGTACTGTCTCATACGTTTGACTCGTGCACAAGTTTCATTAAATGAAATAAATCAGCTCCTCGCACATAGGAAACAGAGACTGTCGCCTTTCAGAGAAGTACACCAGACAAGTATGTCCAATGTACTTATCTGCCTTGTGTTGATGTCCTACTGCACTGCCATTACAATGCACAGCTTCATCGATATAACGTAATTATTTGCGTAATTCGTGCACTTTTTTTCGCGATTTTGGAGCTCCTAAAAGGGCAAATTGCGCAAATTATACAGAGATTTCGCGAACGCGTCCGAAATAATGTGCAATAGTATATAGTCCTAACGCACGCGGTATTTACATAAAAAAAAAAAGAAATATTGGAGCACAAACGAAGAGCACTTGTTTATTTAACAGAATTAGCACGTAAAACTTTAACCAGGCACATCCGGTCATGCGCGGTCTCGTCTGAATCACTGGCGGAGAGGTCTGATTGGGAGTCATCGCCGCAGCCGCTGTCACCGCCCTCAGCATGTCGTCCGCTACAGTTGAACCCCTTTATAAGAGGCATGCTCCGGGCAGCAATTATTGCCTTTTATATGAGGTGCCTGTTATAAGCAGGGTACCACGTATGCATTTTCTTATCAACCCGTATTTTACTGTAGGCACACTGGTGTCTCTTATACCCATTTGTCTCTTATATCAGTGCCTCTTATAAAGGGGTTCGACTGTATTCCGTCGAGCACATTCGAATGCCCCATTTTCTTGAAGCTCTTCTCGACAATGCTGGGGTAGAACGGCAATACCGAAGGACCTAAGCCTTTACACATAATTGAAAAGGTCCTCTTCAACGGCAGGAAACTTGCATTAGCAAGCACGCACTCTTCTTTCTCCCGTACCTAAAGTCACACGTTGAACTTCACGCTGAATGCCTCGCGGCGGCACGGTTCCAGTTTTCTTCAGCAAACTTTATAACAGCGAGCTTAAATTTCGCCGGATATATAATTACTGTAGCCCATCGCAAGGGAACAGTATAAACGCACCAGAGAGATGGCGAAACCTAACTTTCGAAATCAACCAAGCATGCGTCGCAGGGCGGACGCACAGAACGAGGGGACCAGTTGGCGCGACAGGCCCTCGCACGCCTCCAATGCAGCAAATAGTCCATCCAGTGTCGCGAGCACACATTCTCATGGTGCAAGAGATGGGGAGATAGAGGGAGGCAAACGCTCGAGCAGTTCAGACAACAGGTTTGGGTGTTCGGGTACGGTATTTTAGGGAGCTCGACTGCTCGGCAAGGGGCGCACCCGTCCAAAGCATCCAAAGGTCCAAAGTCTCTTAGTGAGCACGCCAGCGAGCTGGCTCGGGCGCGTCGGGGAGAGCAAAATATGAGAGTAAATATTTTTTAAATTAAAGTTGGCTAAATAATAGGGGTGCGCAAATTATGCAAGTAAATACGGTACTCTGAGTGATTCTTGGGGTGCTGTATGCAGCAGCGACATCAGAAATGTTTGCCCCAATTTACTGTTATTGCCAGTTTTGCAGAGAACTGGTTTCTCCCTTCTGGGTCAACAAAAGAAGCAAAGGAGAATCGCAAAAAAAAAAAAAAAAAACGAATGGTGATGACCAGGGATAATGGGAGAAAGCACATGATGGCAAGCAGTAGTTTCTTGCAATACACAATGCCATCCTAATCCCACCACTTACTCTCGCAATTCAAGAGGGAAGGACCAGTTTCCACGACAAAAAGCGAACTTCTTGGGGTACTGCGCTCTGCTAGGTGTACGAAGTGTTCTGCTTGCGCTGTGCTAGGCATACGAAGTGTTCTGGCTACAGTCACCAACCATTTATTTGGACATGCTAACTTATACGGCACCCTTCGTGGCAACGCCACTTGTCCCACCTAAGTAATCTAACTCATGACTGTATTCAGATGCCCCAGTGATGTTTACAATATATTCGCTACGTTGCCAGCACTGAAAGGTTGCACTGGCTATGGCTGGATGTCGTGCAATGTCAAAGTCCACATGACATTTACAATTGCTGATCTCGAAGGCTTTTGGCTTTCTCGTTGTCTTCTGGCTTCAGTCGGTCAATTACGCATTAAACGTTTACCACAGCCAAGCCGCACTTGGAGTCAGCTTGGTTCAGTTTGGGCACAGTTGTCAATTATTTCTGCAGCTAAGCCTGAATGGTTTAGTCTCATGCTTTGTGTGTTTTTTGCTTGGCACGCAAGGGCTGATCTGTCAAAATAGCTCTGACATCACTCATTCCCTCTGCACAGTCTGGACTAAAGAAGAAATGCGGCAATTACATGACACTGAAGATAAAGCAGCAATTATTTGCCAGGTGGAAGGTGGCCAACCTCAGAGTTTCTCAGGAGTTTTTGATTTTTAAGAAACCTGTCTCAGACTATTTGAAGCAAAAGGAGAACGCCGTAAAAGTGGCAGAAAAAGAGTCCGTGGAAACAATTATTTTTCAAAGCTTGAAGAGGCAGCACTGAACATGAGGCTGAGCACCACAGTGATACCAGTGTCTGGCAATCTGCTAAGACAAAAAGCAGAGACGCTTGCCATGCACATGGGTATTACTGGCTACCAATTCAGCGATAGCTGGAAGCTTAACTTCAAGAAGGCCTGGCTTTCAAATGAAAGTGCGGCAAGAGTATAGACTAACCAAACCCCCTTAGCCACACAAAGTTTTCCCAGCCACGGGGCCAATAAAGATACTTTTTTTTTCCTACTGAACCCCGTTTTTTGGACTTTTCGATGGTTTCCACCAAATCCGAATAAACAGTAGGTGACTAACATTGCCACAGGTTTTTCTATACACTGACGAAGAATCGTCATGTTAAAAAATAATTAAATAGAAAGGATAACTAGATTTATAAGATTTTGAAATAAGTCTGGTTTGACTGTATTGAATTCTATAGTTTTGAAGAGAGTTGCCTAATTTATATACAATTCGTATTTGAAATTTTCAACACTTGACACCTCTATGCATCTCTTAGGCTTTGCCCAGCAGTGCCAGAGATTGTGGGATGCAGAACTGGGAAAAATTTTCACTGCCCTGAACAAAAGACTCCCCATCGTACTTATCTCTCTACTGCGCACGTGGGTTTGGCCCCATAATTATTGTCCTGATCAAAGAACGTGTCACTAATGTCTACTTTGTTAATCAAGCTGGCAGTGCGAAGCAATGCTATAAACAAGGATGCAATGAAACAAGACACCTGTCGCTCCACGGCACCATGTTCTGCTACTGCGTGAGACTTCGCATTTAGTCAAACCGGAGGAGTGCACTCTGATGCAATGTTTCCACAGAGCCAGCGAATGGAGCAGGCCTTGGAGGCACCCCCCTCTGACAGTGTACTCTGTGGGCACACGTGCAGTGTAGGCACATTGTTGGACCCCGACAGGAAGTGCAGAGCCATGCCAGGGCTTTGGATGGTGCCAGCCCGTGCAACCCTGCCGCACCGATAAATTTTTGTTAAATCCTTGTTAAGGAATCTCGGTTCTGTGTGTAAACTTCCATTGAAACAAAGTGTCTCTTGTTACTGTTAACAGTCTGTTTTTACTCAGATTGGTGATTTACTCTGATGGTAATACTCACATGCATGTTACACCTCGCCAACAAGTAAGCACACACAACATAGCCAAAGCAATAAGGTTTTTAAGAAAAAGGAATCGAGAGCTTCAAAATACATGAGGGTCATAAATACACAACTGGCTGGATGCATCAGTAGCACTTCAGTTCTCCCAAGACAGCCTGGTTGTCAGAAAAGTAAGTGAGACTTGTCCCGTTTATTTCAAGTTAAATTTATCAGGCAGTAAGCTACGAAAAATTTTGTTTGGGTCCGGCAATCATGGTAATTTGAATGCTGTGACAATGAGGAAGGTATCCAACTTTGTTTTTGGTTGTTTTTGAACAGCTTTTTTTAAGCAGCTCAGGTGCAGTAAGCAGGGCTAATGACACAGTGTTTAGGGCTGGACGTTTTCTGCTATGTGTACATTAGTTAGAAACACTATGAGCTACTTCCTACCACATTAAACAAACAATGCTGAAAAATGTCACAGTGCAGTCCACGTCCTGGCCATTAAATTATTCAGATGCCCTCAATCGCTGATTGGTTCAGAGGTTTCTGAATGACCAAAAAATAGTAGTTTTTCAGCAAAAGTTACTTGCGCGGTTTCTGTGAGTTGCCAGCGGGGATATACCATCAAACCCGCATACAGGAGACTCATTAAATGGAACCTGAAGGAACCAGCAAATATGTCCCATTTAACAGGAGTTTCATTTACAGAGAAATAGTGCAGAATACAAGTACAAAACCAACCTTGTCAGAAGCACTTCCCTTGAAAAGGTTTCTGTTTACCAAGAGTCTACTGCATATCGAACTCGCAAAAAAACTGAAATTAGTTTGAAATATTCTACTACTCAATATAAAACTTTTAAAGGATTTGCCACACGAATTTCGGTGCACAAGCTGGCTTCACGATAATGCAAGAAAGGCGGCTTTGTGGCAATAGCTGAAATTTTTCCAGTGGTTCATAGCCGAGAGTGTGGGTTATACGAGAGAAAATACGGTATCAATAAACAGCGCCTCAACATCATCAAACGAAGCTGTGCGGACTTATCGGGCACCTTAAAATCCTAGTCCGTCCCTCCTTCCCGCGTCCCACACCCCACAGGGCATGCGCGTTCCCTCCCCTCTCTCCTCTCCTACGCTCACCCCCTTTCTCTCCTCTAGGAATCGTCTACTCTGCGGAGCGGCCCCCGCGTCCCACACCCCCCCACAGCGCATGCGCGTCCTCTCCCCCCTCTCTCCTCTAGGAATCCTCTACTGTACAAAGCGGCTCCCGCTTCCCATAGCGCATGCACGTCCCCTCTCTCTCCTCTCCTACGGTCCCCCCCCCCCCTGTTCTCTCCTCTAGGAATCCTCCACGGAGCGGCGCGCACGACAGGTGGTGCAACAGCTGCATACTCCGCTGGGGGCGCCACGGTAGTTCCGCGGTATGAAAATGACGGAGAGCGCGCGCCTCATTCTCTCTCCTATGCAGCACCACGATGAGTGCCCCGGCCGCTGCCGTGAAACGAGAGCGTCGATGTTTCTCCCGCTCAAGCTAACAATCTCCCCGCTGCTTCGCATCCACACATGGTTCCCTTTAGCGGGAGATGGGGAAGTTTATTTATTAAAAGTACGCAAATGAGAAAACGGTTTGGTCGCTAATTGCATGTTTTTTTAGAGCGAGTCCATATACAATGAACTATTGATATACACTCAAACCTCAATATAATGAACCCAGATATAACAAAATAATGGTTATAACGAAGTAAATGAAAAATGCTCTTGCAACAGATACAGTGCTAGGAATATACCTTTATAACGAATTTTCAGATATAACGAACCTATTTTCGTGTAAGATGCAACTTCGTTATAATGAGGTTTGAGTGTAACGACCACTTTTCGCAGCACTTTTGAGTTCGTTATAAACGGGTTTGACTGTATTTCTTTAGTCGCGGAAGCGATCGGCTGCTGCACCTCAGTTGTCTGGGAGGGGCCTCTACGGACTTCCCAAGTTGTATCCAACTATAGTAGCACCTTCCCAATATCAGCAGATTTCCTCCCACGACACTCCTGCGTTGCAGCAAAGTGAACTCAGCGTTCCACAAGTGATTGACAAAGGCCAGAAAATTTTAGAGCCACTGTTCATGATTTTCTTCTCATGGTTTGGATGGAGCTGTTACTTGGGAAATTATGTCCATACCCATACAATCGCAAGGATTGTTTGAAACTCTGGAGTCTCTCAGGCAAATGAGGTGAGTTGGCAGGTATGAAATTTGCTTACCAATGAGTGAGCCAGCTGTCCGTTATTAGACTACAGTAAAGTTCACTTTATGGGTCGTTTTGACACGCGATAGATGTGGCCGTTTTCCGGGCGCAAAAGAAACGGGGCAGCAGTTGTGCAGCTCTCCAAGTACTATTCCAAGGAACGCAACACTCACCCATGAATCCAGCAGGGTAGTTTGTGTCGGTGCGGACCTTGCCGTCCACCTTGATGAGGCGCTGCTTGACAATCTTCTTCACCTCAGCACCTGTCAGGGCATACTTGAGACGATTCCTCAACATGATGATGAGCGGCAAGGACTCCCGCAGCTTGTGGGGTCCGGTGCTGGGCCGGGGAGCCTGGGGGGCAACCAATTTTAACTTGAGGCCATACTTGGTATGCTTGTCATTGGTCACCGATATTGTAGTTCAAACAACATTTTCTGCTGCCTGCTCTACTCACTTACACCTGTTCCATTCCGGCATTTCACGTGCTCTGGAGGCTCAATATAATAATTGTATGGGTTTTACATCGTGAAATCCCGATACGATTACGAGAGGCGCCGTAGTGGACAGGTTCCGGAAATTTTGACCACCTGGGGTTCTAGAACACACACTGAAATCTAAGTGCACCGGTGCTCTTTGCATTTACGTGGCCGCTGGGGCCATGAATCAAACCCTCGCCCTCAAGCTCTGAAGGCTTGCTACACTACCCAGCAGTAGAGAACGCTACAGAGGATCTACACCATACTCAAGTTTATCAGTGCCAAACAGCGCATTTCCTAGTGTTAAAATTTTTGAAATGGCGGACAAGCACGGCTGCATTGCCACATGAAGCTACAATGTTGCACAACTCATAGTTGAAGGCTTTTCAACATGCTGTTGACATAGCAGTCAACAGATCGTATAGATAGCTTGCACGTGACATCATGGACTCTGCAACTGAATGTACTGGAACTCCACAATGGAGGCTCCGATGACAAGCAAGCTGTGATTTACCTGCTTCAATGTGATAATGAGGTGACAGGAACGCCTCTTTGTGTGAATAATGAAAAAATCTGCATGTGATGTTTTGGCAACATTGATGAGACACCGCAAACATCCCATTCCCCCCATGCTGGTTTCAGTGACATCAATGCAAGCCATCTACTCAAAACCACGGTACTGATGCTGATCCTATACCCTGACCTTGTTCATTAGTTGTATTGAAGGCACACATGGTCTCCCTCAACTCAAGCAAGGTGGCGGACCCGTGATCAGCCCATGCTTTCATCTCTAATATTAAACGAAGTTGCCCACCACAGGGCAAAGAGAAGGCGCACCCGGTCTTAAAGTTTAATTCTTTCTCTCTCACCAAACTTACACGCTCTGCAGCGGAGTGAAAGTACTGGTCATCTCATGCGCTCTTGTTTAGTGCATCCACACTGGTATCCCCACATGATGGTAGAGTGGGATGCCAGATGTCAATTTGCTAATATGTCTATTATGCAATGCTCTAATTGTACACACAGAGGTTGATGTGTACAGAAATGAGAAGCCGAATTGTTGGGGATCACAGTTGTCAATCGTCAACAGCAGCAATAAATTACCCCGTCAGGTATCGCGGCACTATGAAAGGCCCTATAGATGGCTTGCATGTGACGTCATGGTCGCAGCCTCTGAATGTACTGGAGCTCCACGATGGCGGCTTTGATGACAGGCAAGTTGCTGTTAACCTGCTTCAATGTGATAACGACGTGACAGCAATGCCTCTGGGCGTGAATAACCTGCATGTCATGCTTCGGTAACGTTAAAGGGACCCACAACTGGCCCGAACGGGTGATTAGATCCCGGTGGAAATGAAAAGACCGTGAATTATGGTGACAGATGACAGCATACTTCTCGCGATCTGTGCAGGATTTACATTTTTAAATCGCATTCAAAAGTAACAACAGCCGGCATGTCGCGCACCTAGCGGAAGATCCATGAACCACAAGTATGAAGTCTTAATCACTTTGCTGTACGTAGTCTCATGATTTTATGCAGACCAGAATAGGAGGGTTGCACAGGGGCGGCGCCCCGAGATGGCGCCAGCGTCGGAACGGCAGTGCGTCCATCTTGGTGGTTTCCGCGTAGGCTCAACCGCATTTTACCCGCGTCATGCACACTGTCACGCACACAGCCTCTCGTCGCCGCTCGTCGTTTCGACAAAACCGATGAAGCGCGCCACCAGAGAACATCTGCGCCACCACGGACCACCGAGATGGCGGCGGACGCCGCTAGCGACCCAAGCGGATGACGTCACTTGCAACCCTCCTCTAAGGGCTTAAAATTTGAATATGTATGTTATTGTCCATCCCCGTTTGGTTCTATGCGGCTTACAAGGTAAAAGTAGTAGAGCATGAAAAGCGGCGCTGCTTTCGTGGCTTCCAGTGAAACGGAGGCAGTGGCGCATGCGCACGGCCTACTCGATAGGGGTCCAAGTTTTGCGCTCGCATGCGAGCCAAAATTCGTTCCTCTAACTCGCTCAAGTTGTCAAGCGACGACATAACGAAACCGTCCAACTACGGCCGCACGTGAACTACCATGCGTGAACTGTCGATCACGTGTAAAAGCGTCGTTTCGTTTTCGAAGGCTTAGCTCAGCTTGGCTTGGCTAAAAGTCCTAAAAAGGACCTGTGTACGGCCAAAGTACTTGCATAAGAAGCCACAGGAAAGCGCTGTAACTCTTGTAAAATAATTTAACACGCCAGAAAGCAGTAGTCGCGGGACCGCAGGCTCGACAAACATAACATTACGTGTTCATACTGAGGGCTTCACTTTTCATCACCGCTGGCGTATAATCGCTATCGCGACCACATCCACTGTTTGCAGCATGCCTCCTTAAGACTGCATAATCACCGCACATCGAAAAATTCTGATGATAAATGTTCTACGGCGTTTTCCGCGTTACCATTCCGTGAATACAAGCTCTGACCGGTAAGCTTTCAGTTGCACTCAAGAAAACGGGTACTATAAAACTTGGTTGTGAGTCCCTTTAATTTGACATCGCAAACGTCGCTTCCACCAATGCTGGTGCTCCACAGTGACGTCAGTGCAAGCCATCTATACTTTCATCCAAAAAAAGGCTCCGGCCCATGCACCCCTAATTCGGTAGTCTCTAGAAGGCCATAACTATCAGAAGCATGGTTTTTCGAGCTAATTGGTAATCCATTCTTCCATTGATTCTTGAGCAGAACAAGAAAAAACCAGCGTTGAATGATCACTTTACTGCGTCCTTCGATGTTTAAAACCGAAGCTGGATTAAATAATGCCTGTAATGTACGCTACATAGACGGTGTGTGTGCGAAACGCATATGTCCTGTCAGTAGATTCGCATGAAATGTTGCATGCGCACTGCGTTGTGAATGATCCCAATGCGGCAACATAAGTAAAAAGCCAGACGGATCTTGTATTTTACCCGAATTCATTCTTAAACCACCTAGGAATAAGTCAGCTTACTACAGTGGGCACGGTACACTTTCACGTGCGTGGTTTGGACGAGACTCGTTACAACCGGCGTGTGAGCAATGTCCCACACAGCTACAAAAAAGTGCAACAGTAACTTTACGCTTGACATTTTATTCATTAGTTTCAGCGAATCCATTTGCCGATTTGACTAGCAACGTTCGCAATGCTGCAGGTCGCGAGAAAACGGCTACTTACGAAGACTCCACCGAGCTTGTCCAGCATCCATGACTTCGGTGCGTTTAAACGCTTGAGGTGCTTCTTAGGTCCCCGCGCCTGCAAAGAAGTTCACATTCGTCAGTATCGCACACTGACAATCCACGATCCAATCAGTGACCTAATATAAAAACTGGCAACATGCGGACAACGTGAACATAGTTCACTGGCCAGCGCAACTAGTAAGTACAGTCGGCCTGACAGCGGCTCCAAATTTAAAGTTAAATGAGACAAAATATGACTACAATGACACACCTAAAAGAAAGAGCCAGGTCTCTTTATAATTCTAAATGCAAAGATTACGTTCTTACGTAAAGACATACTCGGATTTATTGAGATTGAAAAGATGCACAACATACCATCCTAGAAGGCAGCCATGAAAAGGAGCGATCCCAACATGCACTGTAATCGTAAGCTCGCGCATGCGACAACAAGGACCTCTGATTGGCTGATCTAAGTACAAGCAATGCTAAAAGCAAATTAAAAAACAATTCGCAACCAACGACGCAAACCATAATTTTTTTGTAATAAATGTAGTTATTATTTGAGAACGTTTAAATTTTTACATATATGTTTGACACTATTTTCTGCGGTACGTTTTTGTTTTGCGCCACCTGCCGACTCTTTTCGCTAGGCTTATCCTTTCTGTAATATACACGTGTGAGGCGAAGTCCTTTGCTACGCGTGTCTGTACAAAAACATGCCTCCCAAGGGTAAGAAACCGCCAGCAGCCGCTGCGGCAAAGGCCGAAAAGCCTGAGGAAAAGAAGAAGCCCGCCGCCGCCGCTGCTCCAGCCAAGAAACCCGCCGGTGCCGCAGCGTCGGCAACGAAAGCCCCTGCCAAGCCGGCGGCCAAGTCCGGCGACAAAAAGCCGGGTGCTGACAAGAAGCAGCAGGCAGCGAAGAAGAAGGATGCCGCAGGTCAGGCTAAGGCCCGCGCCAAGGCGATGGCTGTGCGCAAGAAGGTCGTCAAGGGAACGCACGGAACGCGCACCAAGAAGATCCGCACATCGGTCAAGTTCCGCCGGCCCAAGACCCTGTCTCTGCCTCGCAACCCCAAGTACCCCCGCCGCAGCGTCCCGACCAGGACACGGCTCGACCAGTTCTCCATCATCAAGCACCCGCTGACGACCGAGTCCGCCATGAAGAAGATCGAGGACAACAACACGCTCGTGTTCATCGTCCACCTGCGTGCCAACAAGCACCAGATCAAGACAGCCGTCAAGAAGCTGTACGACATCGACGTCGCCAACGTGAACACGCTCATCCGGCCAGACGGACAGAAGAAGGCGTACGTGAGGTTGGCGCCTGACTATGATGCGTTGGACGTGGCCAACAAGATCGGCATCATATAAACTGTTCGCGGTGGAATAAAGCGGCTGTTGACGGTAACCTTTCGTTTCTTCGTTCGCTCTGGTGCTGCAGTGGCAACTCGCTAGCTACGCGCACCAATTCTTTGTTAATTCACATAATGTACGATGTGCGTAATAGCCATTTATTTAGGCAGGCCGCTGCATTTCGAACGGAGAGCTTCCGTTACGCATAGGCGGAACACGTGGCCCTCACGTGCGTTAGATTGTCAATTTTTTTGTCCTGTCACTCAGTTTTAATGGGCGAAATATTAATTCTGGGATGTTCGGGATCACTTTCTGAACCACCTTTACGCTGATAGCACATGCCTGCGTTGTCAATTCGTTATCACCTTCGATCTTATTCACTCAGATGCACCGTATCATGTGCAAGTCTGCGGATATGGGTGGGGATTGTAACTATTGGTTACTGAAGTGCCAGATTAGAGCGTCATTGTGCTTTTACAGCCTTCTTTGCCGGTTGGCAACTTAAAGCTCCTTGGCACAGTTGCTGATGTGAAAGTTAACATGTAACAGTAACTTACTTGCATTCCGTGAATTTTACTTCCACTTCCATTTAAATGAGCTTAACAATCGCATGTGCATTTTGCCAGTTGCAGTGTTTACAGTATCGTACTTGGAGGAAATCACACCTTGTATATTCTAATTCTGTCCACACTTAAAAAGTTTGGTTCGGAGTTTGTGTGAACAAGACAATGGTTACTAATGTTCATTCATGCTGAATGTGGACATGCACATTTTTATGCAGGCAAAGAGCCGACGAGCTTTAGACTATCAACATTGTGTTTGACTGTGTAATGGTAATTTGGTCAATGAAAAAGCACACCACCGGGATAACCTGAACATGGAGTGCAGCAGTGGCAGCATATTGCCACCCCAGGTGTAACATCAATGACTGCACAATTTAATCTAAAACACAAACCTGCACCTGTTGTACATATGCAGTTTCCCGTTCACCTGTTTTCAGTCGAGCTTTTATGGCCTCAATGGGCAAGATCCTCTCAAACACAGGATAGCACCAACTTTGGCTTCTGTAAGTATGCCTTGGTTGAGCCCAGCTGCACTCAGAGCTCAGATCCGAGGGCAGCCGCCAAACAGCACCCATGCGTAACATCAGTTGCCAAGGCAAATTTGCATGCCTTCAGAAGTTGCAATGCTGTATTGTACAAAAGATACCTCCTTGCGTCATTGGTCAGTAGCATAAGTGGACTCACATTCATACTAGTCTGTACATTATCAGGCTATGTATATTCACTCCAGTGGCGTAGCCAGGAGGTGGCACACCGGACCCGTGTCCTCCCCCATTCCCAGAAATTTCTTTTCGCCATAGCATACAGAGCACGAAATGACACTCGACCACATCTGCCTGCAAGGGCCCCACTTCAAATCAAAGTGGTGCCCCCCCCCACCGCCCCCCCTTGAAAAAAAATTTCTGCCTATGCTCGACTCACTCATGTGCTCTAGGCAATTAGTGGCATTCACTTACAGTAATAACTGCTTCAATTCACCCACTCAACTCCAGCGCTAGCTCACATACACGAGTTTTGTTTAGTCACACAAGCGCCACTAGTGCACTTATGCCACCTCCAGCTGCCTCAGAGCACCATGCTTTGGGGTGCCGCCAGCATTTCGACCAGGGGCTCCAGCAAAAGGCACTGGCCACCATCACCACACAGGTACAAAACAAGGACAGAACAACAAAGAGGACAAGTAGTATGGGGGGGTGATGCATGCTATCATTGCGACACAACATTCTCGACAAAGAAGTAGCAAGTGCAGTGTTTTTAAGAAAACGTAATGTAAGCAAGCCTGATCACTTTTATTGCTGTGTTCAGTGTACACGTGAACATGTTTCTGCACTTGTTTCTGCAGACAGCAATGCTGTGATTGAAAGCTCGGGGTCAGAGCGCCACTAGGGTACAGCAGCTGGCAACCCCACTGAAGTATTGCGTCACAGCCTATGAAAGCCTGTTGGCCCATGCACTCGGCTCAATCATTGGCAGACGAAGCACAGCAGACATGTAAATATACAGCTTTAAAAGGGCCAGTAAAAAGCCCCGTGGTCCAAAAATGTTTGATGAAGCAATATCCTGCACACTTGTACAATGTGAACATTCTGCCGCAAGAATTTAGCGAATAAGTACTGTAATAAGAAAGCTATAGGGTATTGAACAACCTGCTTCGGCTGGTTTCAGTTTCTCGCTCAGCCTTCCCAACGTTCTCGGCAGCCAAGAGGGATGTGCATAGTCCACTGTTGTGACTACGCCCACTTGTGCAATGTAACACGACGTCAGCGAATACATTATCGGCGTGCAGCCAACAACTCAGCAAAGCTTCCTCCTCAACATCACTCGTGTCACAGTGGTGCGGGGAGGAAGTGTGGTGCAAGGGTGATGAGGCACTGGCGAAGTATGCACCCTTCCCCTACCGGTAAAGTCGTCAGACACCTCTTAATCTCGGAAGCTTTTGTTCTAGCAATACCGCTCATCGCAGTAGTCTCAGAGCTCTCCCAAAACGGCAGAGGGCAGCACAGAAAAATGAAAATGTGGACTGTGCGGCCAAACCAGCCAAAAGTGCATCACCGCAGGGCCAAAGCGCCGCTTCATAGTGCAATGGACCAATCAACGAAGTCGGTGCTGTGTAATGTTGCGCATGGGCAAGATTACGTTACTTCACATACGAGGAGGATTGGACGGGCACTGGAGAAGGATGTGGGAATTGTTTTTTCGAAATGGAGCAGCTACGCGATGCACAGGGCTGTAATATTCGCAAAATGTGATCGCCGGTGCCTTCTGCACGAATTAGCTAGTTTGCTTGGGAGGTGTAAAAAAAAAGTCGAAGCCTGTTTATATGCCCTTTAAAAGTGCACGAAGGCGAAAGGCTACAAGGTAATTGCTGTGTGCGGTTCCACCTAACCCCTCTGGAAAATATTACCAAACCCGAGAGATTTATTTGGTGCTCAGTGCATTTACTGAAAGAGCAGCTTGGTCTCAGACTGCACAGTTGTTCTCAAGAGCTATTTCGTCTTTGTGGTACACACCTAGTCATACTCATCAACATAACGGAAAAGAGGGACAAGGTAAGTCTCTGTTAGAGCTGCTGTCACATGAGAAATGACCAAAAATGGACTCGACGCCTACAGCCTCTGCAGAAGATGTCGCAACTCTAAAGATAGGGCATGCTCTTTTCCCTGTTTAGTTCATGATGTAGTGAGACAAGAGGCGCTGAATGATCAATTAAACTGCACTGAAATAAAAATGCTTCCCATAAGCACACAGGCAAGATGAATGAACAAGAAAAGCGTTGCGATTCCAACCAAGCAATGGTAGCTTAATGTACCACACTTTTCTTGTAGCAAACGGCTGTCACGAGTCAGGTTCATTGATGAACCTGTTGGATCATGACATACTAAAAGGATCCCACTAGCAAATGAACTAGGTTATGCCAATGAATTGATACCATAACTCACTAAGGCAAAAGCCGTAAGTGCATCACCAGACACTGGCCTTCAGAAATGCGGCACTCAGTACAAAAGCTTGCATGACCTCGCACACAAGGCATTCTGCATTGCAGTCAAGCATTCTACCACAGAGCCCTGCCAGCGCTTCACAATTCCACGGTGAAACGCTCCATGTTTGTCGAGGAGTCACATTCAACAGATGCGATATTGCGTGGCAATAGGGGGAATCTAACCAGGCATCACACTATGTGAAATGCATGAATGGGTGGTTTAGAGCTGCTCACCCATTCCGAAGGGCTGAGCCATAAGTTGCCAGCACCAACACAGTGTGCAGCTGTGTAGCACGCATTGCTTTACAAACATTTAGTCGGTGCTTCGTTACTTCACAGAATGATGAATTATGGCATAGTGGGTACCTTGCAACTGTACTTGCAGTGGGCACCCTAGGAGAGCTTACAAAGGGCGCTAAGTCCGTTCTTCCAGCTGGGCCACACCGGATGGCTTTCGCCTTTTAGGCGAAAGCCATCCGGTGTGGCAAGGGACCCTGCGAGTTTTTACTTGCATTGGGTGCTGACAAACAGCAATGGCTTTTTAGTTGCCTCACCTTGAGCACCCTACGACAGCACCTAACTGTGCGTACAGTTGACCAAACAGTGATGTTTACATAGGCTCTGAAGGCAAAACATTAGAGAGAAGTCTGTCTGGTCGGGTAAGTAAACTGAGAAAAACTATTTTATCTCATACCAAAGTAGAACACGTAAAAACACGTAAAAGCCCGACGTTTCGGAACCGGCTTGGTTCCTTCCTCAGGGGGGACTGTGGCAACGTTGCAGCGGCGTCTTGAAAGGCACTTGCATGGCGGTTAATGACCCCACGTTTTGCCGCGGAGCGTAATCCGTGCGCATACACTGGGGGGGAGGGTTCCGAGGGAACGATTGATGTTTTAAGCCGTTCGCTGGATATGCCACGAATTAGTAGTCTTCTCCTCCAGTTTGTCGCACTGCACATACTTTCTGAAGCACTCATGTACCAAATACAGTAAAAGATCATTAATTCGGAAAATCGGATAATTCAGACGTGTTCTCTGGTCCCAGCAAGAACATTCATTGTTTAATGGCATCAAACTCTTGTTAATTCGGTCATATCTGGCCGCAAGCCCATTAATTCGGACGATTCTGGGAGCGCGTCCAGCGCAAAGCACCGCAAATGTGCAACGCAAAGGAGCGAAAAGGGTATTCGTGGACAACAAAAATAAGGCAGCACAGTCTGCATCGTCAGCGCGAACCGTACAGTAATGGTAGTGACATTTCGGGTAAGCATGTTTCAGGTTAATTAAGACAGGTCTTGAGTCACAGTGACATTGTGAACAATGTCACGAATGGTCAAAATTGCGGCTATTAGATTGCTCTTACGCAAAGCAAGTACAGGATCTATGTATTCATCAAGAAAATGAAAGTGTATTGACCTAATAGACATTTATTCAGTGTTTTCTTAATACTTTCCCTAATTCAGAATTCGGTTAATTCGGACATTTTCTTCCGGTCCCATTAAATTCAAATTAACAAGCTTTTACTGTACTTAAATATCTGCACAAAGCACTGTCAAAAGCAGAGGGGAGTTGGGGCCGGTTCAACACCCCCCAAAAGATTCTGGCATTTTGTATGTATATATACCGTATTTACTCTAATGTAACGCGAGCTTTTTTTCAGATTTTTGCTACCCGAAGTTGACCCTCGTGTTATCAATGAACACCAAAATTCAAGTTGTCTAAAAAGTGCAATGACTTCACACAATTCTTTTATTTTTTCTTCCT
Organism: Rhipicephalus appendiculatus; assembly: GCA_030522465.1. Classification (NCBI taxonomy): domain Eukaryota; kingdom Metazoa; phylum Arthropoda; class Arachnida; order Ixodida; family Ixodidae; genus Rhipicephalus; species Rhipicephalus appendiculatus. The sequence continues at coordinate 5,344 of JALIZH010022081.1, read as the reverse complement.
GGACGTAATGAAAAATCACCCCTGCATTGCAGTTGTGGTCGCATTAAAACTGAGTAAATACGGTGTATGCTCTCATGCAAACCCATGCATGAGCACACATGAAGGGAGGTCGTGTATGCAGCATTCACTCTCACAGTGCAGCTTCTTCGAACGGAAGGGCCTTCTGTTTGAAATTCCACCACGATGCTATGTTCTTTGCAGTGACGAGAGCCACCGAGCGACCTGTGCACCTGTGCACCTGTGATCTTTGGGAATGCCCAAACCTGGTGCAGGGCCCTTTAAGGAAATGTATCCAACACCTAGAGCCACTTTTAACACGGAAATTCACAATCAAACAACACAGCAATGTTTCTTCTAAACACCTGTATCACAGGCACATGTTTAATTCCCTTCTCAGAAATCCTCGTGCTTTACTAATCGTTCACGTGTGCGATACTTAAATAGTGTGCGTGGCTGAAAGTACACTGCCACATTTTGTGTACTCGATCCCTGACTGCAGCGCTTCATATCCTTATTTTGCATGATGGCTAGAATTAATGAAAAATAATAGAAGATTGGAGATAAGGCCTGTGTCAGCTTTGTACTTCTATGCTTCCCGACTAAATGTGTCAGCCTTCTGTTGACTCGTTCACAACTTCCACAGGGCCAGAGTCTTCTGGAAAAGAGAGAAAGAGGCAAGGAATAAAAGTTGAGGCTAAATGTCATTCAACACGTGCAAATCCACGTATCAATAGCTAAGAACGTGTTTCTAATAAGATGCTTCCATGCACATGTTTGGCTACCACAATACTTTGTGGTTGCCACCTTTGGCCAACTGAACATGTTTAAATGACAACTATAGACAAAAAGGCCGGTAACCAGTTACAGTGCCTAATTGAAGCAGTCACCCCAGACTATCATTTTGGGGATGCACTCAGTTTGCATAAATTTTGTGCAACTCAGACCAGTGAACATGTAACATGTCAGCACCCACAGTTGAGAGAATCTTAAGCACAGCACCTTGGCATATCTCGGTCGTATACACCAACATATCTCATGATGAGTTGCATGGCATTTTTCCAAAAGTGCTCATGTCCTTGAGAGAGACTGAGAACACCATCCTTGCTTTTGTCTTCCTTCACTAATTAATTTGCCAACTTGAAACAAATTTGTTATTCCAGTGCACTTATCTTTTTTTTTTCCCCTTTGTCTCAGGTCCCCCCATCACGGTGCTTCAATGGCTGTATATTTCTGGTTGTGTAGTGACATAGCCAATCTGTCGTTTGGGCCCATGCTAATTGCTGCTAGCAGTGATTCGTTTTCCTCACATGCCAGTGTGTGGGTCTGTCGTGCATAAGCTTTCGATGCTTAAACTTCCGCGCTTACTAGCTCATTTTGCTAATGATTTTAAACTCAATTGTGGCAATATCGAATTATGTTGTGATTAACACTCCGTTCAATATAACAAAGCTCAACTATAGCCCTTGGCATTGCTTTGGAATGTAGCACTGAAATTTATTTGATCTGACTGCCTGATTGAAAACAAAAAATACACTGAAAAAGTTTTTACTGCACTCCCACGAGAGCACAGTAAAATGTGTCTTTTGCATGACACAAGCAATTCAAAGTACAACCCAATGTAGTAGTCGTGGTTCAGAGGAAGAACGAAAAATGTCTGCAGCCCACGAGGGAGCACGGCTAAGTGCCTACAAACCAATGTCCACTGACACTATTGCAGTCTTCTACAGGTTAGTGCACAGTACAACAAGGTTGAGCGTTTGGGCTATTTGGTGCAGCATAAGTTGATGTTTCACAGCGCAAGGAACGAGGACGACAATGAAAGACACACACAGCGCTGTGTGAGTCTCATTGTCGTACTTTTTTAATAATTTTAATATGTGGGGTTTTACGTCCCAAAACCAAGATGTGATTATGAGGGACGCCGTAGTGGAGGGCTCCAGAAATTTTGACCATCTGGTGTTCTTTAACGTGCACTGTCATCACAAAGTACACGGGCCTCTACCATTTCATCTCCATCGAAATGCGACCGCCGCTTCCGGGATCGAACCCGCGACCTTCGGGTCAGCAGCCGAGCACCCTAGCCACTGATCCACCGAGGCGGAACTTCATTGTCGTATTCATTCCATGTGCAGTGAAACATCGAATTAGTACACAGTTTTTTCTAATTTTGGTAAACTGTATGCTAATAAAGCAGCTTCTGTGCCCCCCCATAAGGGACTAGCCGCAGACGCACCTGCGGCAGTGTCGATCCCCAGTGCCTTGACCTTTGTGCTGAGCTCGTTTCTTTCTAGCTGTAGTGCACGGCAGAGCTTCTCCAGTGTGATGACCCGCTGTTGGGCAGCCACCAGTTCCTTGTCTCTGCCGTGTTTCTGTCCACGCAAATGACAAGTGCACGCATAATGAAAAACAGCTCTCTGTTCATGTTTTCCATGCTGCGACTTCTATGTATAATTATACTATACATGTACATGCTAATAAATAATAACTACTTTTACAGATATCTATGAAGGCAACTACAGACTTAATATTTTGAGAGCGGACATGGCACTTACAATTTTTTTTTTTCATTTCTTGATCGATTTTGATTAACCTTCCTGAGTTAATGTATATCTGCAAGCAGGTTTCAAATACGCAATTATTTTTCTAGATTAATGAGTACTTTTTAAAATACAAAATATTTCATGCACCTTTCGGGGAGCAAGATTTTTTCTAAACTGAGTGAGTTAAAAAGTAAGTCAGCATATCACTATACTAATTTGAATTCAGAACTGTGTGCGGTACAACAAAAATGGATGTGCTAAACGCATTTAAGCAAAAGTTACAGCATGTTGAACATTCGCGAGTGTAATGGCAGCTTGAAATCGACTGACTCATGAATGTTCAACATACCATAACGTTTGTTCATATGAGTTTTGAACATCCATTTTTGTTGCACTGCACACAGTTCTGATTTCGAATTGTTGTGATATGCTGATTTACTCTGCGAGTCTCTTAGTTTAGCAAAAATCTTGTACCCCAAAAGGCACATGAAATATTTTGCATTTTAAAAACTGCACATTAGACTAGAAAAATAAGTGCATATTTGAAATCAGCACCCAAATAAAGTCAGGAAGTTTCATCAATAATTATCAAGACAAAATTAAGAGCAGTGTCCTCCCTTACTTTGAGGCTATGTGACAGGGCTCCCTGAAAATTCCTTTTTCTTTTATCGCAAGTTCCTTCTTATAACAAACTTCATTAGCAACTGTACATCGCCACCGTGGTATGTAGAGAAATACCTACTTTTACGATAAGGTAATGCAGCCTGATCCTCGCACCAGCCAGCTAATAAACAGCCTGAGCATAGTTGCAGCTCTCAAAAACTCCAATACAGTAAAACCTCGTTTATCCGGATCTCTTTAACTCGGAAATTCGGTTAACTCGGACTCGCGGCGCGGTCCCGGCAAAACTGTGTATACTTCAATGGTGTCAGACGCTCATTAATTCGGAGGGATTTAGACGCGCACCGGTTAACTCGGACAACTCCGGAGAGCGCAATCGGTACTTCATGCTTAGAATCGCGCGATCTCGGCGGCTTGGAGGCGCAAGCCCTGCTTGCCGTAACCGACGGCGGAACCGTAGTTTTGGAGAAACCGAAACCGAATGAACAACTGCAGCAGATTATGATAATGATGATAGTAAATGAGGGGGAAGTGGCTAGGTGGCGCTAGTCACCACCCGGCGGAAGCGCTTGGGCCGCCGGCGCATCCAGTGTTAAAAGCGCAATGGCGGCACGCACGGACGACGGGACGGTTTACACTGCTGGTTTCTTAGTGTTGTGACTTCGCGCGTAGCGTGCGAGCTCGTGCACGTTACGTTCTCCGGCTGTGCTTGTGCGCGCTGCACCGCCGTCGCGCTTCACAATGATGGCGACCGTCACCGGAGTGAAGCGGGCACAGCAGCCAGCGACAGCGAGCGTGCACACCACCACCTGATAGGGCTGAAGAAAATCGTTCTAGCACAAATTCCGACTACGAGGCGGACGAAAATAACGCAGTTTTTCATGAAATAAAGGTTTGTCTGTGCCGAGTACATTTTCCTTTTGTTTTCATGGTCCATTCGATAATCCGGAATTCGGTTAACTCAGACATTTTCTCCGGTCCCGTGAGATCCGGGTTAACGAGGTTTTACTGTACTATGAGAAAAGTATGTGCCCAGCAGTCGGTCTCTAAACAAGAGTGACCAAAAGGCAAGACTGTCAAGCCTCAAGACAGACTAACACATGAAAGAATTTGACAAAAACAGCTGTCTTTTGCACAACAAAAGAGCACGCCGGATTGAGACTACAGGCTCACTTCTGCTGTGATGTCCGCAAGGGCTTTATTGCTGGCTTCCCAGCGTGACTTCCACTGTGCTGTTTCCTTCTCCAACTTCTTGATCTTTTTGGACATCTGCAAAGAATAAAAGGACAAAAAGAATGGCTAAGCTCTTGACATTGCTGTGCCACAGCATGTATATCACCAGAGGATTGTTCTGTACAATCATTCATCTCAATGTTACAGTTAAACCTCAATACTATAATGAAACTTTCAATATAGTGAAGTACTTTTTGATGTCCATAGAACCCCATGTATCTGTAACCTCAATATGAAAATGCATGTTTTATCTGAAACTTCAATACCAACGAAGTTTTGCTGCTGCCACTAAGCAAGACCATGGCAATGTTAAGCTTCTGCTGGTGTCAGTGGTAAAATTGTTGAGTTGCACGCGGTTTCTGCAAACTCATTTTTCAAAGCACGTGCCGCACGGCAGAGCAGCAGTTTGGAGGCAAGGCGAAACCTGAATGCTTGCCTCCGAAGCCAAGGGACAGCATGCATGCGAGTACCCTTGCTCACCGCATTGTGCATGCTACAACCGGCATAGTTGTGTACACTCAAACCTTGATATAACGAACCCGGATATAACGAAATATCGGTTATAACGAAGTAAATGAAAAATACTCTCGCAACAGATACAGTGCTAGGAATATACCTTTAAAACGAATTTTCGGATATAACGAATTTATTTTCGTGTAAGATGCAACTTCGTTATAATGAGGTGTGAGTGTACTTCGCATTGCCCATGCCCTAGGTCAGCACCCAATTCGGTGTTTTTGCTACTGCCTTGTGTCAAGTGACAAGCATGAGTTGCCAAAAAAGTAACTCTAGCTCTCATATATCTTGCAATTAATCGTGATCGTTGCGCGCTGTGCAATAATTTCACTCTTGCATTATCCTACGTTGTTTTAATTTTGATCTTCAGTGCTGCTGTCTTGATTACCTGCATAAATGACACGGCACTGTCTGCACACTCCTATTGACGCATA
>JALIZH010022080.1:0-47748 GCA_030522465.1 Rhipicephalus appendiculatus | reverse complement strand
GAAACGCATCAGTTGGGTGGTTTAATACCGGTTGCTGCATGAGTGCACAGCACATCGCCTGTTGTCACACACACACGTATATATATATATATATATATATATATATATATATATATATATATATATATATATATATATATATATATATATATATATATATATATATATATAACTCACAGAAGTATGCCCAGAGTGATCACAACGTTTAGAAGAGTTGCTTGTTGGGCAAGTTGGTACATACTGAGTAAAATACAAAAGCCACACAAAACGTCGAAATCGACGAAATCGGAAAAAACGGAGCAGTAGAAACAGATACAGAGAGCAGAGACGTGGCACTAACAACTGAAGTTTATTTCGGAAACAACCTTCCTCCCAAGTCCGTACAACGCATGCGCAGATAAACAAACCAAACAAAACCAAAAAGGAACCAAAAGATACACCCGGCAGCTAAACAGAGTAAATCACCTTTGTGCTAAAAACAAACATTCTTTCCTGGTGAGATAGACTGAGACTGCGCTAACACAACGTGTTCACAACTTGATCACAACGTGTTCCAAAACTAAACCAAACCAAATTTACTTTAAATGCGAAACGACGAAACTGCAGAATTCCTCAGAAGATGACAATTCGGACGCGGCGTGGGAGCTCCTCTACCGGCCGCAAACGATGCTCATGGAGTCGCAACAGAAGAAATGCAAGCAAATGCGAATTGCAGATCACCTTTAATGTGGATTCCGTTAACTCCGTCATGTAAATAAACGTTATTGGAGCATAAAGGGCCTCATATATTTTACATTAAAGCACACTGCTCGCACGAATGCATGTCGGTGCTTGTTTCAGGCGGTTAATTGACTGATCAATTTGTTCTGTTCACTGTTACAGCCCCATGAACTTAATTTGCGAAATCACCTGCCACGAACGTGTCCGCGATAACGAGTCCAAAGGTGGCTTCTTTGGGTTCTGACCGCGCAGTGTGGCGCGATGTCCGTTCATGCTAGCGCCCGCCTGCTAAGTCGAGCTCCACTTAATTCAAAGATTTTTATAGAACCCCTTCGGGTTCGAATTAGCGATAGCGATCTTTCACTATATATGTATATATATATATATATATATATATTGCCACGCATGTTATTTTGAAGTGGTCTGTTTAACCCCGCAAAGACTGCGAGCAACGCTTGGGGCAGATCGCGCCTAGGTGTTCGAGAAGCTTCACGTTTGTAGTAGATCGTTTTCTTAACATTGCGCACAGCATGCGAACTCTCAAGATTATTCCAGAGCTTGTGCGACGACCAGTGATAAGGCTAGAATGTTCGACGCATGATGTATAAAAAGCCGGCGCGCTCCAACGATGATCAGTTTGATCGACGGCCGACGCTCTGTTCGCCGCTATCAGTGCAGCGTGTATTGCTGTAATCTTACTTTTACCGGCCACAAGTTCGGCCTAATAAACAGTTTCATCTCGGACACGTCGCCTGCTGCCTTCGTCGACGTCACAACCACGTGACATCTGGTGGAGGTGCTGCTTCGTCCATGCTCCGGACGCCCCCCGCGAGGCGCTAACCCTAGCCCAAGCCGCGAAGAAAACGACGCAAAGGACAACCCTGATCCTCGAACTAGCCGCAGGCAGAAGGGGCTCCAGCCAGAGTACGGGCCACTTCCCGAAACCACCAGGCAGCCCAAGACCACGACATCGACCTCGACCGGAACGATGACCGCCCCAGCGGCCCCTACACCGATCCGACTACATCAACCCAGGGAGCCACCCACCTTCCGGGCCTCATCACTCGAAGACCCGGAGAACTGGCTCGAAAAGTTCGACCGCGTCGCCCTTTTCAATGACTGGATCGACGATGACAAGTTGCGGCACGTTTATTTCGCCCTGCAAGATTCCGCTCGGACATGGTTCGAGAACCGAGAAGCGAGACTCACAACCTGGGACCTCTTTCGCGCCGCATACCTGGACACCTTCACAAGCGTCGTCCGCAAGGAGAGGGCCGAAGCTCTGCTGGAAACACGTATGCAGCTGCCAAATGAAACCGTGGCGCTCTTCACGGAAGAGATGACGAGACTGTTCCGGCTCGCCGACCCCACCATGGCGGAGGAGAAGAAGCTTCGGTTCCTGTTGCGAGGTGTCAAGCAAGAACTGTTTCCGGGACTCCTCCGCAACCCGCCCAAGACTGTCGACGAATTCCTTACCGAGGCCACGACAATCGAAAAGGCACTTGAGATGCGCACAAGACAGTACAACCGCCGCTCTTCAACAACGAACTACGCCGAAGCTCATGCCCTGAGCACCAAGGACCTGCGAGAGACCATCCGAGCGATCGTGCGGGAGGAGCTGCGCAAGCTTTACCTGCGCCGCAGGCCCAAGTGGATTCGATCGCCGACATTGTCCGCGAGGAAGTTCGGCAATCGCTCGGAATTCCTGAAGCACCGCAGCCTCAGCCGGAAGCTATGAGCTGCGCCGCTGCAGTCCGCCGCAACGCTTCTTCACCCTCGCGTCCGGGCGCTGCACCACCGCAGTTCCGTCGCCAGACACTGCCGCCACCGACGCCATATGGCCCACCTGCCGGCCAGCGCTCCGCTCCGAGGAAGACCGATGTTTGGCGCACCCCCGACCACCGCCCCATATGTTACCACTGCGGAGAAGCCGGCCACACGTACCGACGCTGCCAATATCGCGAGATGGGACTGCGTGTCTTCGCCGTAAACGCGCCGCGTCCGCAGCCAGGTGAACGGCCACGTGACATCGCCGACTATCTCACAGGAGCGCAGTGGACACCCAGAAAACCTTCTCGTTCGCCGTCGCCAGGCCGCTACACGTCACCGCATCGCAGGCAGCACGCCGGCCCTGCTCGGGGCCGATCTCCTAGTCCTTACACGGAAAACTAAGGGCAGCAACCGATGGAGGTGCGGTTGCTGTACGACGAACTACCGAAGATCCTCCGCCGCCGCCGACGACGCCGCGACGAGACCTCAAGAAAACGCCTCAACCCGAACGCAGCCCTGACGTCGAAACTTCGCGGCCTGAAGATGACCTGACGAGTCAACATGGAAGCAGCGGTACAAACCGTCGTAGCCGTGACCCGACGCCGCGACCCAACCGCAACGCCAGACGACGAACTAGCGACCTCGACGTTCTCATCGACGGCCACAGCGTCACAGCTCTCGTAGACACCGGAGCCGACTATTCCGTCATCAGCGGGACGTTCGCCGCGAAGTTGAAGAAAGTGAGGACTGCTTGGGAAGGCCCTGAGATCCGGACAGCTGGAGGCCACCTAGTAACGCCGGCAGGAATCTGCACAGCGAGAGTCTCTATCAACAACCGGATTTATCCCGCAAGCTTCGTAGTCCTACAGCGCTGCTCGAGAGATGTCATCCTTGGTATGGACTTCTTAGACCTACATGAGGCAGTCATAGATCTGCGATCCAAGTCGATAACGCTATCCGCAGAAAAAGCTCTACCGCCGCACACGCCGCCTGGAAAGCACGCATTGAATGTGCTAGACGACCAAGTTACCATTCCCCCTCGCTGCAGCGTCAGCATTTCTGTCGGCACTCAGAAATCAACAGACCAGCACGGCGTCGTTGAAGGCGACCAGCAACTGTTGATCAACCGCGAAATTGGCGTCGCCAGAGGTATAGCTGAGCTGCGAGGAGGGAAAGCAAAAGTGATGCTCACGAACTTCAGCAACGTGTATAAGCACGTGAGCAAAGGCATGGCGGTTGCCTACATCGAAGAAATTGTGGAAGCCTGCAACATTTTCGCCCTCGCCGAGTCTACCGAACATGCTACGACGAATCGAGGTCCGCAACAAGATTTCGACGTCAATCCGAGCATTCCGACGCATAAGCAAGAACAGCTCAAAGCACTGCTCCTGCAATACAAGGACTGCTTCTCATCGTCGTCAAGACTTCGGCAGACACCAGTTGCAAAACATCGCATCATAACCGAAGAAAGTGCCAGGCCACTTCGTCAAAGCCCGTACAGAGTTTCGACACGAGAACGCGAAGCCATAAAGAAACAAGTCGACGAAATGCTACGCGACGACATCATCCAGCCTTCAAAGAGTCCGTGGGCGTCACCTGTGGTGTTGGTCAAGAAGAAAGATGGGACCCTACGCTTCTGCGTCGATTATCGTCGCCTGAACAAGATCACGAAGAAGGACGTGTACCCTCTCCCACGAATAGACGACGCCCTAGATCGACTCCACAACGCGAAGTACTTTTCTTCGATGGACCTCAAGACGGGCTACTGGCAAATCGAAGTCGACGAGAGAGACCGAGAAAAGACTCCCTTCATTACACCAGACGGTTTGTTCGAGTTCAAGGTCATGCCCTTCGGTCTTTGCTCGGCGCCTGCGACTTTCCAAAGGGTCATGGATACAGTACTGGCAGGATTGAAGTGGCAGACTTGCCTCGTTTACTTGGACGATGTCGTTGTGTTTTCCTCGAACTTCGACGAACACCTCGAGCGCCTTGAATCCGTACTTCAAGCAATCAGGTGCTCCGGACTCACCCTGAAGCCCGAAAAGTGCCGCTTCGCGTACGAAGAGCTCCGGTTTTTGGGTCACGTGATCAGCAAGACTGGAGTGCGCCCAGACCCGCAGAAAACAGCTGCCATCGCCGCCTTCCCACCACCCACCGACAAGAAGGCCGTACGCCAATTTCTCGGCTTGTGCGCCTATTACAGACGCTTCGTCAAGGACATTTCAAAGATCGCCGAGCCACTAACGCAGCTCACGAAGACTGAAGTCGAGTTCCGGTGGGAAACGGAGCAAATTCAAGCATTTCAGGAACTGAAACGACGCCTGCAGACGCATCCGATACTTGCGCATTTCGACGAATACGCCGATACGGAAATATACACCGACGCAAGCAGCGTAGGACTCGGCGCCGTTCTTGTGCAGAAGACTAACACAGAAGAAAGGGTTATCAGTTATGCTAGCCGGTCGCTATCCAAAGCAGAAGGCAACTATTCCACAACAGAAAAAGAGTGCCTTGCCATCATCTGGGCTACGTCAAAGTTTCGCCCCTACCTGTACGGCAGGCCCTTCAAAGTTGTGAGCGATCACCACGCCTTGTGCTGGCTAGCTAACTTGAAAGACCCTTCAGGTCGTCTGGCACGATGGAGTCTGAGACTTCAAGAATTCGACATTACCGTCGTTTACAAGTCCGGACGAAAGCTCTCCGACGCCGACTGCCTGTCCCGTGCCCCCGTTGACCCACCGCCGCAGGACGACGAGGATGGTGACTTGGGAACTTGAAGCGCTGATGACTTCGCCGAGCGACAGCGTGCCGATCCGGAACTCAAGGGCCTTATGGAATACCTGGAGGGCAAGGCCACCGTGGCTCCAAAGGTATTCAGACGAGGACTGGAGTCGTTTTTCTTGCGCAACGGCGCTCTCCTAAAGAAAAACTTCTCGCCACTTCGGGCCGGCTCCCTCCTCGTAGTACCTTCGGCGTTACGTCTAGAAGTTCTGCATCCTCTTCATGACGACCCGACGGCTGGACACCTTGGATTTTTCCGTACGCTGGCAAGGATACAAGAAAAGTACTACTGGCCTCGCCTCACTGCCGACGTCACCCACTACGTGAGGACTTGCCGAGATTGTCAGCGACGGAAGACACCACCGACTAGGCCAGCCGGACTTCTTCAGCTCATCGAGCCACCTCGCCGGCCATTCCAGCAAATCGGTATGGACTTACCGGGGCCGTTCCCGACGTCGAATTCCGGAAACAAATGGATCGTCGTAGCTACTGACTACCTCACCCGCTACGCCGAGACAAGGGCCCTGCCCAAGGGCAGTGCCGCCGAGGTAGCAAAGTTCTTCGTCGAGAACATCGTACTGCGTCATGGCGCCCCAGAGGTCCTCATTACCGACAGAGGTACGGCCTTTACTGCGGACCTAACCCAGGCGATCCTGAGGTACAGCCAAACAAGTCACCGCCGGACCACCGCCTACCACCCACAGACCAATGGCCTGACCGAGCGTCTAAATAAGACCATCGCCGATATGCTGGCCATGTACGTCGACGTCGAGCACAAGACCTAGGATGCCATCCTTCCGTATGTACCTTTGCATACAACACGGCGGTACAAGAAACGACGCAGATGACGCCGTATGGATTGGTCTACGGAAGGACCCCGGCAACGACGCTCGACGCCATGTTGCCCAATGTCTCCGACGAGGACAACATCGACGTCACCGTGTACCTTCAGCGCGCCGAAGAAGCCAGACAGCTCGCCCGTCTGCGCATTCAGAGTCAGCAAAAGACCGACAGCCGTCGCTACAACCTTCGACGACGCCACATGGAATACCAACCCGGTGACCGTGTATGGGTGTGGACGCCAATTCGCCGACGGGGACTTAGCGAGAAGCTTCTTCGTCGATACTTCGGACCGTACAGGGTACTTCGACGTCTCGGCGCACTCGACTACGAGGTTGTCCCTCACGGCATTACGAACTCTCAGCGGCGCCGTGTGCGACCTGAAGTCGTCCATGTAGTGCGCCTAAAGCCGTATTAGGCGCGTTAGTGAACCTGATGACTGTAATTTTTGCTTTATTATTGTATTTTCGTGCTTGTGCTTATTGTTTATTGTGCTTTCTTGCTTTATAAATGTCATTGTTGTATGCATTCTCCCCCCCCCCCCCCCGTGTCCTGTTTTAAGCATCGGGACGATGCTTTTTCAGAGGGGGGACATTGCCACGCATGTTATTTTGAAGTGCTCTGTTTAACCCCGCAAAGACTGTGAGCAACGCTTGGCGCAGATCGCGCCTAAGTGTTCGAGAAGCTTCACGTTTGTAGTAGATCGTTTTCTTAACATTGCGCACAGCACGCGAACGCTCAAGATTATTCCAGAGCTTGTGCGACGACCAGTGATAAGGCTAGAATGTTCGACGCATGATGTATAAAAGCCGGCGCGCTCCAACGATGATCAGTTTGATCGACGGCCGACGCTCTGTTCGCCGCTATCAGTGCAGCGTGTATTGCTGTAATCTTACTTTTACCGGCCACAAGTTCGGCCTAATAAACAGTTTCATCTCGGACACGTCGCCTGCTGCCTTCGTCGACGTCACAACCACGTGACAATATATATATATATATATATATATATATATATATATATATATATATATATATATATATATACCACGTGACAATATATATATATATATATATATATATATATATATATATATATATATATATATATATATATATATATATATATATATATATATATATATATATATATATATATAGAAAAGAACAGAGCGAATCGGTTTTTGATTCCGGCCCTTTCAGGTCCTCTAGCTCATGAATAAAGATTGATTCAAGGATTGAATGATACACTGTCTGATTGGTTTCAATGTGTCGCCTTGTATGGGCTGTAGAAGCTGCCAGAGAATAACGAAAGACAGAATGATGTTGAACAGGTTATAATGATCACATTGAATAAGGTCTTTAGCTTTGTCCAACTGTTTTCTTCAACAGAATAGTTGTGACGTTATTTACATTTACTTCCACCTTAAGTATAGGAGGTATTTACGTGACGTCATCCGCAAGGGGCGCTAGCGCGGCAGTCGCCATACTTGTGGTCTCGCGCGCGAAGATCATCGTCGGACCACAACCAAAGTTCTCGGCAGCACGTGTTATGTTGATATTTTTCTAAGAAAACTTGTTAGTGACGTGCAGCGCCGCCAAACATCAGGCTGTGATATGCCGGATCGCTGACGGACCACGGCTATGGCGGTGCACTCACTAGCGCCGCCTGGCGAGAATAGCTTTGTGAGTAGCTCCTATATATAAAAGTATACGGCGCACCTAACTGTCTTATACACTGAAGATCGGTTCAAGGGAAATATCACGCCGAGTAAATGTGTCGAAGATTATGCTACAGGAACTGACCGAGCCGAGGTGGAGTCTTCTACAAAGCGACTGTAAATGTACAATGAATCGTTCAGCCGCGCCTTCACAAAAATCGTGCTGTCTTTAACAGGAGTACTGATAACACGTATATACATATACCTGCTCTCACTTCATCCTCGACTGTATATATATTTATGGCAGGGTCGGAAGCTCGAAGCGCAGTGTACACATGCAGAACGCATGATAATCGCACGGTTGGAGGCAGTCGTTTCTGAGGCGCGCTTAAAAGGCGAAATTGTTTCCTCCGTGGAAACAATTATTCGAAGATATTGGTCACTCCGACCCTTGGTATTTTTCCTGCTCCGCCGGTTTTCTCGTGGCACGAGAGGAGGCGGTTGGCTGCGGGCCGTCCCTGCAATTGGAGGGAAATAATGACGGGAAATTAGTGGCACAGCCACCACGCGGGACGACTTGTCATAAACACAGTTATTTGTGTGTTATACGCAGAATAATACACCACCATGTAGTCGGTTAGAAGAAGGCACTAGGAAGACTATTCCAGCCAAGTCTTTAAAACAATTTGTTTCAACTTGACCATGTCCTTTTTGCTACTCTGCAAATTTTCTCTCCGTTTTCAACTGTAGTGGACCTCACATGTATTATGTCTTGTAGTGACAGCAAAATGATGCTAAATTATGAACTGAACAAGGAAGCGAAATTCGTAAGTGCAGAGAGTGATGTTTGGACCGTCAGGTTTATTCAGGTGGCGGTTCAGCGAGGACAGCTCGACTAGATTGTTGCAATTCTTGCACGCACACCCGAAGTTCTAGAAACTGTTGCCCAGCTTGCCACTGCAACCCTCGTTTGCAGTCTTCTTACGCTGCCTCAAGATTTAGCGCGTAATCTTCGCTTCCTCTATCCCGCTCCTTGTATATCCATTGCAAGAGTTCCTTGCCTGCGGGTCCCAACTTTTTGCCCAGACCTATTAGCTTTTCAACGCCGTGAAGAAAGGAGCAGTGTACAGTAAGGCTGCTAAACAAACATGTCTTCACAAAAATAAATGATATTCCGACACAATACACGCAAAGCTGCCAGCTTTCCCGCGACACACTCTAAGCAAATTCAGTGAGCATGAAACAACCTAAAGCTATGCGCTCACGTTTGTGGACGTCTGGCTCACGACTTGGTAGACGTCAAAAGCACAGGTTGACCCACTCAGTTGATGGAGGGGACGTAGCGACGCTTCTTGGTGAGGAGCAGGGCCAGTGGCGGCGGGCCAAACGTTTAGGCAGGCGGGAACCATGGCAGCTCAGGATCCGTCCCGGCTTCAGATGTGGGAAACATCTGGACGTCCTGGTCACTGGAGCCCTAGGAGCTCGACCTGTCGCGAGACTGCCCAGTGGTTGTCTGGGGTAGCCCTCTCAAGCCTGGCCCCTCGGACGCCACGAAGCAGCTTCCGTGGCCGCTACTTTTGCCTTCTGGCTTCTTCCCATTCCTTTCTCCGCCGCCGCCGCCACCGCGCTCTCTCTTAAAGTCCACAACGCGCCGTATTCGTCGCAGCTGTCCTTCTCCTCTTTCACCTTTCACCACATTAGATATATATTTATTAGATATAAATATGTCATTCAAAGGTCAACATTTTCGTATGCTGTGCGATTAGCAATTTTTCGGGCTACAACGAAAGGGATCGAACAATAAACAGAAGTACTTTCGACTTAGTAAATCACTTTTCCAGTATAAAAATAAAACAGTCACTTAGGTTAATCCATAGCACTCTTGAAGGCAGAAAAATTTAATAAATTGAGGACGAGAGGTGACGCTGGGACTTATTGTTTCCATGCCAGCTCGCCATGACGTGATGGATCGTGCCGGTATCTGCTGTGGAATATGTAAGTCTGTGTCATTAAGAATTCATTACATTGCGTTTTAAGGGATTCGCGAAGAATTGATGTAGCGAGATTCGGGAAGCTCATTTGAGCCAACGCGGTGTGCCAAAATAAAATTTCAGTTCCGCCCGGTGTGAAACCCGCCGGTACAGCGAAGCTGCGGTTCTCTTGTGTTTCACTTGTGATTTTAGTGCGTCTCTATCAAGTTTCGTGATTTTGTGTGGACTTTGGTGACGGCGTTATTTGTGGAATTGAGATGCACTGACAACGGCATGGCGAAACATTTATTGCACAAGCGGTAAAAGGCGGGATAGTTGGTACATGTTTTAATAAACATGTACCAACTAAACTTTTCTATGTATTACAAGTGATGCACTGTGCTAGGTCGTACCTACAAGCTTTCACCGCTAATTGCAACACTTATATGGTCGTCTATCGATGAATCCATGAGACGAGAAAACCTGGTTTGACCATTTGGTGCGGGTGGGCTGGGTCTAGTGCATATATATACGTGTGACAAATAGTGTCTCGCTGCTTCTTCTTTCACGACAGCACTAGCCCTATGTTCGAGCCTTCTTACAGGTAAACCTGCTAAATATCCTACCTGACCTAGTAGTTTCATCTGATTTTTCTCAACGAAACTAACTCCGATACTACTTCGGCCAGGTGGGAGAAGGCCCTCCGCAGCTCGCTCCTGGCCGAGCAACTCTGGGCCGTCCAGCAGGGCAGCGGAGCGGCCGACAGGCTTGGCCTGGCGGTCCCGACGTGGGAGTCGCCCGCTGCGCGCTAACGTGCGTCTTGCCGGACAGGAATAAAGTTTCGCACCCACTCACTTACCTCTTCTGTGGAGATTTATGCGTGAAGTGTTTTCTCGGTTCGTTTTTTAACAGTTAGGCTTTCAAATCAATATTTGCCCTTTATATCAGGCACACATCTTTACAGAGATTTAACAAAGACGCTGTCTCCGCCACCATTTCATCTTACGAAATACTTAATTCTGCTAAGGCATGATGTCCTAGATCGAGCGCGTAATATGCCGCTGCCACCATGGGCAAGAACATTCTTTTTTAAACTCCACTCTGAGACTTTGCCTGTGAAGACTGGGCTTCATTCAAGAGACATTTTCGTGTCGTCTGTTAATTGTCCGCTTTGTGATGTGCCCGAAACAAGTGAACATCGTTTTATAAGCTGCAGAGATGCAATCTTACTTTGGGATGTGCTCCAGCGAACTCTTAAAAAAGACTTTGTGCTAAATTCACATTCCGTGCGATATCTGTTGCCAGCGAGTTGCAATGGTGTAGCATTCGACATGTTTCTACTAGTTGGAATGAATAGCCTGAGGAAGACGCGCATGTTGAAGAAAAACGTCGAGCCAATAATTTCCTCGACAGCCCACTTCATTCGAATGGTAACTCAATTAAGCGATGTATACGAGCAAATCGAATTTCAGCCAGTATGGTATGTTTTGTTGGTGAGGTGTTTATCCTTACCGCTGTTATAGAGTATAATTGGAAAAGGCCGTTACTTGATGTATTTTCTCTAGAGATGGCTAATTCTTTAGTGTTGTGTGTTGCACATTGTGTCACGATACCAAAAAAATCAACATATTAGTTGTATGTCTGTATTGAATTACTGACATGTTTATGGGGAATAATTGCCATGAAAACAAAAAGAAACAGTGTGGCTCTGTGGTAGAGCACTTGCTTACCATATATACGGCCCGTGTTTGACACTCACTCAGACCCGAGCATTTCTATTATTTATTTTACTTGCATCTTTCGAGTTTTCGGTCACGGAAAAGATGATGATTTTTCGCTCACAACCAAATGACGCCGATAACGACACCCACGCCGATACCGAAACCGACACCGGAATTTCTGCGAAACAAGCTCTTTAACGCTGTCGCAATAAAAAAAAAAAGAAAAAAAAGAAAAAAAAAAAGCTTAGCAAGGCCGCTCTTCCAGTTTCGCTGTGACTGTGGTGCACGTTCCCCGCGGGCCTGGCGTTTTTTTTAAAATATTTTCGTTGGTTCAATCTGCCTTTCTTTTGAGCAACTGCTGTTGAAATTTATCACACTAGAATGTTTATGCTAAATTTTAGTTCATCACGACTAATGACGACAATTGCATGGTAATGACGAAACCTATGTCTAGCTTTATAAATTCAAAACATGTTTCAAGTCAAGACAGTGTCGTGAGAATATGCTACCTAGACAAGCCTGTGAGCGGTCCTGTTCAGCTGTTCCATAGATTACGCAATGAAACTGTTTCCAATCACAAGGTTGACGTGGGCGTGTCGGGAATTTAACCGTCGCCATCACCAGTCTCGCAAGGCAGGAGCTATCACGGTGCCTCGTCAACCTTAGAGGGCCTCTAAACAGCCTCTGAAAATAGCAAAAAAAAAAAAAAAAGAAAACTGAAAAAGAAAAGAATGAGCGCGTTATTCTGTTCTGGCGTTTCTCGCCAGGAGAGAATAACTTCAAGACCTGAGAAGGGTGTTTCGCGTGACGTAATAAAGGTACAAGCTGTGGATTGGTCCATATATGAGGAATATAGGTTGTGAATTGTCTCCTACCCTTCGGGTAAATGTGCAACGCGGCACAGACCAACTCGCCCAGATCGCCGCATTAGCTCGTACCCTGCTTTGTTATACAGACGCAAGCCCATCCGTCCTTGTCTCGCCTAACTATCGTGTGCGATCAACTGATTTCGCTTCATTTTGTGTGTTGCCGACTGCGCAAGCGGAGATAGTAGCGTGTAGCCGACAAGCACGAAATCCTGAGGGGCTCAACGGTTAGTGCTGACGCTGTACGCGCGCTTTATAAAGAAATGATTGGCAAAGAGCCTATATTAAGAGTGGTGAAGGCAACAAAGAAACCACTGTCTCGTCTTTCAACTCGGATAGGTTTAGGGGCCCTTTAAAAACAGAATTTCGATATTGTTTCACGAATCGTAAGTAAATAAACTCTCAATTACGGCCGGATTAGCGCAATAAAATCTCATCCCCATTAATCCGTATTTGCTATTTTGCCAGACGACAAACCAGCTTTTCTTCCACAAGGTTTCAGGCAGTGCCGGAAGTGGGGTCGCTTCCATAATCGACTCAAGGAAACGGCTTCAAGGCAAGGCAGGGCGACCACGTGAGAGCCCGAAAAATCTTTTCCCGGCTGAAAAGAGAACAAGATAAAAGAATGTGAGAAGGGCTCGGGTGCCAACCTGCACCACTAGTGTATCGCAGGTTGCGAGAGGGTAACAGTAAAAAGTAGGCATTTGAAACACGGCAATAGATGTGCGTCCGGTAAGCCAGGGGACGAAGCTCAGCCGCTCTCAAGCTATTACGTTCCAACGCTGTCTACAGGGAGACCACATTGCTCTTGAAACAAGGCGTACCGGAACCAGCAGCCTTTGTTTTTTTGGCTGAGGTGAACACGGTGAGACGAAATCGCTGAGGTGAACACGTGGACGTGTTGTCGCCAATGTGAGCGGGAAGAGGAAAGGTGTAGAGTTAGCACTCCCGTAGATATCACAAAAAGAGGTGCCTCTTTAGGCCTAATGATGCCTGTGCGGAGATGCGCTCTCTTTCGCGCTACCACTTGCAGACACTTAGATCCGTTGGCGCTTTCCATGCATGGGAAGTGATTCGCCCAGACGTTGTCTCTTCACGGTTGAGTGTGAGCGGCCACCGCTTCGAGATCGTTATGGTGGCTTGGCTTTCCTGAGTGAATCCGCGAAGCAACCGGCTATCGTTAATCGACCACGAGCGGTGCGGTGTCGTATGAAGCGAGCTCTCCGCAGGCGTTGCTGTTTTCTCCAATGACCTTCCCTGATGTAAGGGTGGCGTGTGAGCGCTGTGTGTTACAATGGGGTTGTCGCTCGGGGCTTGCGTTGTTGCCGACGATCGCAACAAGATCGCCTCCGGTGGCACTCGAGCGTCGTTATGCGCCGTCTGACTCGCACTCTCTTTCGTCTGCTCTCGACAGTTGGCAACAAGAAAACGCACGTCCAGCGCCCGAGCAACTCTTCTCGCTCTGGAAGTTCACGAGTTATCCGAGAAGTGACGCCCAACATCGGTCAATGTTCGAGCTACAGTATATGGCTCCAAGCGGTCCCTTTGAAAGCCATACATGGTAATTATAGTTCACCTTTCAAGGGTGTTTTAGTTAAAGCGGATGATGTTTTTAATTGTCAACCGTAGAGTTGAGCAAAATAGGTTCGGAGCAACCGGGGAATAGAAAGGAGGAGAAGAATTTAACAACCGGAGTTTTTACGGTCCTCGGTAACTGTACATTACAGAAAGAAGCGTCGATTCCAAAAAAGAAAAAAAAGAAAAAAGGTACCGCCAGGACTTAGGGTGGTATGTGTTGAAGTAACACGCTATTGCAATAAGCTACGTTGGTTGGGCATTTCGCCGTTTCCCTTTTTTCCTCTTCAAAGAGGATGCTGATGTACGTTGCACAAATCACCACCATCAGGTTAGATATCGCAGCCACTGTTCGCCCTCTGAAGAGAATAACGGTAAATACATAGGAAAAATTCAGCGTTATCGTATTCTTAGGTTATCATCAGTGACAGCTATTGCTGTGAAGGATGATGGTGATGTTCGTGCGACACACTTTCTACCCATAAGCGAAAAATCAGGCAGCTGTATTTTCAGTTAATATATTGGAATATTAAGTGTGCACTCGATGTGGCAGCTGGGCAGCCAACGTGTTATAACTGCTACGTTCGAGGGTGCGGGTACGATTTCCAGCCACGATGGCCGCATTTAGATGGAGATGAAATGAAAAAAACACCCTTGTATCTAAATTGAGATGAAGGTTAAGAACCCTATTTATGACACCTCATATTCGCATCGTGGTTTTGGCAGGTAAACACCAGAATATCAGTACACGACGTACCGCTATAAACAATATATTTCAGCGCACGACCCGTTCCAGAACAGGCAACGGCCATGGAGCCTTGCCTTCACACGCCGGCCCGTGATGAAGGCCTGTGTGCCGTTATTTGTGGCACACACCTATAGCAGAGCCGGAAAATGAATGGAAAGATAGGAAGGCGTTAATGAACACCACGTGGCGGGGGGTTTCTGATACCTCGGGCGCATCGGTAATGAAGCCTTGCATGCCTCCTGCGTCCTTCTGTTTCGCCCAAGAAATAAAAACAAAGAAGGGAGCTAAATACAATGAAAGGAAGCAATAAAGAGAAGGAAAGAAAGATGCCCCGAGTCACGCGAATATTGAGCAGTCACGCTCTGGTTAAGGCTGCAGTCTGGAAACTGAGCTAACCAGGCACGTTTCTGTGCAAGCTCACGCCGTTGCATTCATTCTTGACGAAGAGAGGCAGCTCCTTCTTCAAGCCGATGCGTGAAACACATGAGAGGAAATCACTTCGCTCCGCATTCATTGAATATAGCTTTATTACGTTAACATTATCTATTCGATAAGTCAATTCCTAGGCAAGTTATCTTCTGATTTAAATCAGGCATCTACGAAAAGTTCTGAAACGTAGATAAGTGACGTTTAAGGGGCCGCAACCTTGTAACAGCCTCAGAAGCGATATACTGCCATGGCGGCCTGGGCACTTTGTTCTGGCTGCTAAGAACACAGGGCGCGGGTTGGACTCCCGACCGCAGCGGCCGCACTTCGATGGGAGATGCAATGCAAGGAAGAGCCCACGTATTCGGATTTCAGCTGGGGTTAAAGAATCGGGGATGGTCAGAAAGTCCCCGCTTTTCGGCGTGCCCTATAATCGTATCCCGGTTTTAGCTCACGAATTCTCCTGGTTCATATTTTTTACTCCGTGAGGATTGTCTGTGGACGCGTGGAGCGCACGTTTTTTTGGTCAAATTACGGCTATGTAAAATTGGAATCCAAGGGCCGCAAGAAAAATTTTTCTCAAAACCAGAGCTTTTCTGGTCGATGCGTTATCCAGTTTCAATCTCTTAATGGTTCCAGCGTGTATACCTACATCCTTCATCTGCCCGGTGTCCTATTTACTACGGCGATACGCGCCTGACGCATGCGCTTACAGATATCTTGCTTTGATTGTACCACCTCGGACACAGACGCAGTTGAACACCGCTGCGAGTATTCATGCTGACCTTCTTTGGTGGCCAACAGTATCGTGCTGTGGAAGGGCGTCGATATTGTTCTAAATGGTATTCGCTGCTGACGGAAATGATTTGAAGACGTCTGTACCTCAGGCGCTTTTGAATAAAATATACCGCGGTGAATAAAACATTTCATTTTTTAGCTTCCATCAAATCGCTCTCTATTGCTGGTGACATCATGCATTACACCATAAGTATTACGTAGAAAATATTGCCATTTGCTGATCAGTGATAATTTCCGAGGAGAGAGGATTGTAGTTAGTTCTACTTTAAAAAGAAATGATGCAGATGTTTGGTCTTGTTAGTGGCTCATATTAACAGTAAAGGCTTCAGGGATTCACTAGAAAACAATGAAAGCGCGTTGACGGTGCGCATGGCAGGTACTGTGGCGAATTAGTGTCCTATATGCAACCAATATAGCATGTGCTTCCATAGTCAAATATGCCAACTAGTTGACAGTTAGCGATCGTGCTGTCTTCTTCCTTTGTGCTTGAGCCTCAAGCGCTGCACATTTAATTAGAAAGGAGTACGCAGTCATACTATGATGCGTTTATTTTCCTAGCGAACGCAAATTGTAGTAGAAACCATGAAAGCTGGAATGGTGCTGGTCATTTATTGAATATCGGTAGCCGTAATACAAATTTGAGTGGTTTAGTATATTGCGAACGTGTATATATATATCCCAGGTCACATAAAATGGCACTCTAAAACAGTTTAGATTAATAAGTTTCTCATTGATAAACTTAGTGGCTTTTATTTTACGATTATTGGCTCGGCATTACAAGGGCAAATGCAGGATGACGTGCGTTTTCGGAATTCAGCGGCCAAACCACAACGACGGTATTCGTAAATATCGTTGCTACGTAACCAATTTTAGAATTTTTAAACACTTTATATTCTCCACTTTACCCTCGTTGGCTCAATAGAGGTTCGCAAAACTTCAAACGTGAAAACTGATGCTCCCATAAAACGAGTGTAATTGTAGCCTCATATATGCCATTTTCACGATGGAAAACAACTTAATACCTTTCAAAAGCTGCGCAAAGGAAGCGGTGCCTATATGCACCGATAATCCAGGCCACCTTATTGTCTGCACGCGGTGCAAACAAGCATGTCAGAGAGATCAAAGAAGCACTTTCTATTATAGCAGCAGAATGCGTGAACGCGCCCTCTTTACAATTAACTCAAGGCAAAATGCTAGAACCAGGTGTGTTTAAGATTTACGTTCACGTTAAAGAGTGCCATGTTGTCAAAATTTCCGGACGCCCTTTACAATGGCGTATATCATAATGATATTGTGGTTTGGACGTTAAACCCAAAGAATTATGATATTGCAGCTAACTCAATAACAAATCAGATTCAGACAGGAGGATACACACTAACCGGTACTGTGCGAAACTCGTCGCGGTGGCATCTTCAATAGTGAGTTATTTTTGTTCTTTTCGTGGTGCTTCTCCCGGCCTATCATTTTCTCCCCGCCTTTTCGGTTATTCACCTTTACATGGCACATCACGATGTTCGAGCAAACCAGTTATGAGTCCTTTGCTCACCATCCGTTGACATCGTGTCTCTGTCCTGTTTTGAAGTACACAGCGCAGCAAACATTCTGAACAGCCACCAACAAGCCGAATTCATCGCTTTTTAGGGGCGAAGCTCCTTAGGGTGTGGGTCTGTCCCTCCTCTGTAGTATGTAGTAGTAGGTAGCCACGTCTAGTTTTATGAATGTTACAATAGATGGCGCTGCGGCGCTCGCTCCATTCAGATGTATGGGCGCTGCTGCTTCTCACAAAGTTTACTAGATGACGCTGCGCTGTGACAGTACGTGAATTGATCACTAGATGGCGCTGCGGTGCTCGCTCCATTCCGATGCGTAGGAGACGGCTCCGCTGCGTGCTCTAGTGTGATCGGAGACCGCTGGATGGCGCGGCGCTCTTGGCGCGCTTCCTCTATCGCTCAGCAGTCAACGCGCAAAGAGCAACGAAGAAGCTGCATGGAGGCGCCGAGAAACGGATCCCGACGTTCGAGCCCGCGAAGCAGAAGGTGCACGGCGACGCCGAGAAGCGGATCCAGAAACTGTGAGAGCCCAAGAAGCGGCGAGGAAACGCGCGTACAGGCGGGCGGATCCCGAGGCTGCGCGAGCGCGGCAAGCTGCTGCCAAGCGCACACACTGGTTCTCACGTCTTTCATGATGATGTAATGGGCGAATTTTCACGGAAGAGTCATGAACCTCCGGAGCTTCGCCCACTCATCATCATTCACCCCGTGGATATGCTGTGATTTTTGCAGTGGTTATTTACCAGTGACTAAAATGGCATGAGTCCTCGAAGACACAGCGAAAATTTATCACGTCATGAAGATTGGTTGAAGTAACTTCAATGCTGCGTCAACATCTGCTTTCTGTAAGAATGGTTTGGCCTAAAATGGACAGGGTTGCAGGTTTGACTATACTTTGCGTTAACAGGGCTACATTTTTTTAGGCCTGTGGCGGCAGAACTAACACTTTGACCACTTTGCTACTCTTTGGCTATTTTCCTATTCCCTCAATTTGAACCAAATTATCCATATCCTGTGACGATGCAGTCGCTGGCATTCCTACATGCGGTGTGAAGACACTGCAAACAAGGCGTGTTTCCAGCTTTGAAAATTGCACTTGGCTCATGCAATACACAAAATATTTTTGATTACGTGGCTGGGTCACGGGGCCTCATTTCGCAGACCACGTATTGCTGTACGAGACTGTAAACTGTAATTGGAAGTGCACAGGACATCCGAAAGCGCTCCGCATGCAGAAAGCTCTGAACTTTTGGCGACTGCAAATGAGATATCTGGCGAACTGTGTGTGTGATTTCTTAGAATTAAACACGCACTGCAGCTCGGAAATCTTTACTGCTCGGACATCGCATCACGTGAGCAACGATTGGGAAAGTGACTAAAATCTATTCTTGAAGGAAAGAAGGTAATTCTTGGGGGGCTCGTTTTTTTCTTTGTTAGACGCAGTATTATGGAGAACTAGGAGACAATAATTGCAAGAAAAGTGTAGGGCATAGCATTTGTAATAATTATCATATATATGTCTAGAAAGCAAAGTCGACGAAAAGATAACTTGCCACTGGCAGGGACTCAACCTACAACCTTCGAAGGTTGCAGATCGCTGCCGGTGGAAAGTTATGTTTCCGTCGAAGGTTGCAGGCTCGGTCCCTGTCGGCGGCAAGTTATCTTTTCGTCCACTTTGCTTTCTTGACATTTACATAATAACTACTACAAATAGCTTCCCCCATATTTTCCTTGGCATTATCATCTCCTAGTTCTCATTATAAATTTATGCTTGAATCACAGCAACTGTGATTTAGAGCACACTGAGACAGTAGTTCATCAGTAAAACAGCACAACCTTAAGAAGAGACGAAGAAGACACAAGGCGCAGTGCTGACTTCACCGTTCAACTTCAAGGTAGAACGTCAATGTTGAAATCAGCACTCTGCCCTGCGTCTTATTTGGGTCTTGTTACGCGTGTGCCGATTTACTTTTGAACTGTTCATAACCAACTAGTTTGCCAACACATGTTACTGAAACTTATACAGCACTCATTTTTATCGACGCCTAAAGACTACACTTCTGGTTTTGTGAAGAAAAGGCACGCATGACGCGCGGAGAGTGTGTCGCTTTAGCAAGAGCGCGAGAAACTTCGTCATCTTGCATGAAGGGATTACTAAAATCAGCAATTTATGCTTTAATCTCGCTAATTATGATTTTATGATTTTCAAGGCTTCTTGCTGTACTTATTTATATTTCCACCATGATATTGCATATTGTTATTTATTGAAACCTGTGCAGTTGTTTTCACACACACGTGGTTACTTTGCCAACTCTTACTGCGCTTGGCTCAAGGTGGCAACCCTTTTGGATAGTTTTCCAATTTCATGGCTATTTTCTTTATTTTCAGCTTGAGAATCTGGTTTACCGAGCGTCTTCCCGCAGCAAGAGTGGTGCGCTTCATATTGCACAAAGGTTGATTTAACAGCGCACGAGAAATTATCTTCCTACATTATGAGTGCGTAACAAAAGCCTTGATCGTTGTACGTTCGTCTGCTCTTTTCAACGACCGTGTTTTTCGATCGTCTGCAACGACCTCAACAAGCGTCTCGTTCCGGACGATATGAGCAATGCAGGCACGGCATTCTGCTCACGGAAACCAACCAAAGTGCCACGCCCACGACTAAATTGAGCATAAAGCGCACCACTTGGGCGTATGCAACTACGTTTCAAGTTAGCCGGAAAGCGCTAAACTTCAATTGCCTTTTTATTTCAAAATTCTATGTATACAACGAAAGCACCGCGTGTGCATGCTCCCGCAATCACGCACATCATTTTTTTTCCCGGTCGAAATCGAATTAGGAAACTTTAGCGTACGCAGGGAACTCGTACAACGAACTAGATTGCCAAGATAAGTTCGATTTCGCCCGTTCTGCGTAAGTTGTCATCGAAGTGCTTCGCAGAGAACTGTAGCGCGATAATTAGCCCTGGTCACGTGATAGAAAACAGCGCGTGGGCGTTACCGGTCGAGTTTGCGGCAGGCATAGCTCGTCGCTTCGTATTAATCGACTAGCGCACCACCGTGCTAAGATGAGTTACCAACTCGCCCAGCAATGCGTACTTCTGTAGCTTTTCTTTTGTTGTTTGATTTTTGTTTCTTAATTTTAAGACGGATTCTTTCCGTGTAGTCAGGCTCGAAATTTGTTTCCAGAGAATCGATATTATTAGCGATGGATATCAAAGCCTTAGAGCGGAACCCATCACAGGGGGCGTTTACTCACGGAAGAAAACAGCAAATCACGCGAACATTAGAACAGCAAACACGGAAATGGGAGGGATTGCGAGGAACAGCTGCATTCTGAGAATTGCTGACAATAGTTGTTCATGGCTGGGTTAATTTTGGGCAGGGACCAATCGAACTGTCACGACGAAACTGAACATTGGGCTAAACACAATACGGAAATTAGGATTGCTTTACCGTTGAAAACAGAAAACAAGACACATGGTCAAGAAAAGATGCTGGCTTGAATTGCTGACAAATGGTTTGGCAGGGAGTTTCCCAAGAGCCAACGTTTAAACAACAAAACTTCTATGAACAATAACGTTTTTTGAAACGTTGGCTCTAGCGACGTTTGCTGTCCAACGGTATATCGTCATTTTACAGTTGGCGATATCAACGCTTTTAAACGTGTAAAATGCACTGTATATGTGATTTTTTTTTTTTTTTGTGGCAACCACTATTATGCTGTCTTGTGTGCAGGGTGGCCGGTACATTCTAAAGCTATTTTAACCAGCTTTTCTTTTCTGGTGTCCTGGAACATTGCTATATTGTTGCAAATAAAGTCAATTCAATTCAATTCAATCAAAATTTGGCAGATCCCAAGTACCATGGGAATCGATGTTATGAGAAGCATGCGGAGGCAAAGTGACTAGGTTGTAATTTTTTTTTATTGAGCGAAACGTTACGAAATGACGTTAAAGATATGTACAGATGTTGTACGCACAGACATATGTTCAACAGTCGCATATGTTTCTTATAACCAGTCCTTTACAGTTGCGTAACGATGTCAACAGAAACATGGGTATTACCAACCCCAGAAGCGATAAGCTGATATGTAGCACTTGTGCTTGCCAGGATAGTAGCCCTGGATAGCGCTTCGTGGACCAACTACAGTGGATGGCACTTAAGTATACAATTGACGTTAACCCGACATGACGCCTGCCTCATAGGAGTACATATACAATGGTTATGAAATTAGATAGCCTGCACTGCAACCGCAATTTACGTTTCACGAACATTACGCCTGTATAGGGTCTTTTTCTAAAGCAGTTCCGGGACCTGGCGTTGCTCTGTGGTAGAATACTTGATTGCCGCGCAGATTGCTTGGGTTCAATTCCTGCTGACCCTGATATTTATTGTTAGCCTTCGTCGGGTCAACACTGTTGACGTCTGTTTTTCTCAACTCTTTCGCATTTAAATGAATAATGTCTGTCCTCGCCGTTCCTGGGTAGCTACAAATTGTCAAACACCTGTGGCGCATATCCGCATACCGCGGGCCGTGGTATACGGGTATGTGCCACACGTTTCTGCAGGAAAGGGTTTGACGACGTATGCGACAGGATTTTCACGTTATTCATGTCATGACGACCCGGAAATATTCGTCAATACCTCTTACCCTCCCACACAAATTTTGGTCTACCCCAAGTTAAGTAGGTGATCACGAGAGCACCCAGACGTAGGCGGCTAGATAGATAGATAGATAGATAGATAGATAGATAGATAGATAGATAGATAGATAGATAGATAGATAGATAGATAGATAGATAGATAGATAGATAGATAGATAGATAGATAGATAGATAGATAGAAACGCGAAAGTGCTTACAGTACTCAAAGAAATGCTTGGCATTTAATAAACGTGGCACTTGAAAGTAAAAGGTATTGTTGAAAGTTGAGACTAATAACTGATTGATTGACAAGTAGATTGATCGAATGTGTAGTGAACATAATGATTCATTGATTGATTCATGTGTTGAATCATTGGGCTTAATTAATATGCAAAAAAATAAGACACGCTAGCGAAAGAGAGGCCATAACAGAGAGCTTCTATTTAATTTCAGCACCTTCGGAATGTTTACCGTGATGCCTGAAGTCGTCTGCTAAGACTATTTTTTTAAGTCCCTATACATTGTAAAACGGGCAACGTCACCGCGAATGAACGTGCAATATTCGAAATGTCAAGAACCATCTCTAGACATATTTTCTTGCTGCGTCGTGAACCGGAACACGGAGAAAACAAAATACGACCAAAGGACCGGTGACGTTTTCAAGAGTCTGTCAAATCATGCACGCCCGTCTAAATATCAGAAATCGCCGTCCACCATCCTTCATACAGCACAGCGAATATAAATATTTATTTTCTACTTCACAAAGATTCAAACGGCAATTTGAAGTGAGACGCACTATTTATGTGCATATTTTACCAGTGCCGTCGTTGCTGGAAAACTCACTTCCCGAGCCTGATGAAGACAGATGACACAAACTTTGTTACCCGTGATAAAATTTTACCACACGTAATGAGGTTTCTAAGCGTTCAATTAAGGATGACGGATTGATCATCTTCTGCCAGCAAAACAGGCGACTTGCAGACGACACAGGACGCGTTGTCGTCTGCAACGGAGCAAGGCAGGTGTGAGGGAGCAAAATATAGCCGCGTTTGTTGCATGGCGTCCGTTGTGATAGATGTCATTCTTTTCCGTAATTATCGGCTACTTGGCGTCTGCTTAACGTTGACATCCCTCTATTACATCAGCCGGTTTCCTCCAGGTGTATCCTATTATGGTTTATTTCGCAGAGCAGAGCACTCTCTTTTCTATAACCTTTTTTTGTTTTGTTGCGTAAACCTTTTGTTCTTAATAAGTTGTTCTTCCGAAGCTGACGTCAGCGTTTTCAACAGGTTACTGCGTGAAATTACGCTCAAGAATGCGTCGCCTGTCATACTCGACACTTCCTAGCGAGGTGTTCAGTTCTTGTTTCGGAGACGCAGTTTACCCGCCTGGTATCGTACCCCTAAGGACTCAATTTCAAAAACTGTCTTCAAGTAACAGGTATATACAGTGTAGATCGGACACTTGACTGACAGGCAGCAAAGCCTCAGCGTCCGAAAGACGTGTTGCAGAGCATCCGAGATTATTTTCTCCGGAAGCTAACTGGGTTCTCACGCGAAGGAGGCGGTGTTTTCTAGAATTACGCGCTTTCGCTGAGTTGATTGGCATGCTTGTCCAGAACCAATAAAAAGGAAAAGAGGTAAATATGGCGATTAAATATACTTATAACTCTACCGTAGGGGTGGTAGGCACAGTGAAATCCTTCGAGTTGTAGTTTCCACGTTTAAAAAAATGTTATTGGCTGTCATGCGGGAAAGCTGTTCTGATCACCGATGCGACGGATTATTCTTCCAATTCTGCGAAACGCTTCAAGTGCCGACCATTAGCATAATGTGACCTGGCTGTAATCACATCACATGGTGAGCAGGCCCGTAAGCAGGATTTTATTTCGGGCAAAGTCCGATCCCCTATGTGTCTGTGTGTATTTGTATTATCATCTGTGCGTGCACCTTATTGAAAATTCCAGCATGATGTTGATTGTAGGGGTTTCAAGTCCCAAAGCCATGATATGATTATGAGAGACGGCGTAGTGGAGAGCTCCGAAAATTTCGACCATCTGTGGTTTTATAACGTGAACCTAAATCTAAGTACAGGGGCCCAAACATTTTCGCCTCCATCGAAAATACGGTCGCGGCGGCTGGGCGCATCGCGTGACCTACGGGTCAGCACTCGAGCACCATAACCGCTAGACCACCGTGGAGGGGGGAAGATCGCAACATTTCCCATCATAAAACTTGCGTTAGAAATAATGGTGGCCGTCACGGGACACTTGGTGGGTGTGATAGGCGGATGTTGGGAGTGTTGGTGGATGCATGGATAGTCAAGGTGAGTTCCAATGACAGATTCTGGGTGGCGGACGAACTGTGCGCTTGAGCACTCTGCTTCGGTGGAGGGCAACCGAAGAAAATTTGCCAATAGAACATAGGAGCTGCCGCCAGAGCAGATGGAAGGGGGCGCTAGCGCACATCCGCTTCCGGAAGAGCCC
This sequence comes from Rhipicephalus appendiculatus, assembly GCA_030522465.1. Taxonomy (NCBI): domain Eukaryota; kingdom Metazoa; phylum Arthropoda; class Arachnida; order Ixodida; family Ixodidae; genus Rhipicephalus; species Rhipicephalus appendiculatus. Next base: position 23,194 of record JALIZH010022080.1, on the reverse strand, counting down.
AGCATACCGCAGAGTGAATATAACAGATTCTAGAGGAAAAGCTGGGCCGACAAAGCTATAACCACGCGAGGAGCGACATGTTGGTAAATTCTCATTGTTGCCATTGCAATAATTTACAGAAGCACTAAATATAGCGTTTTAAAGCCTTCAAGTTCTCGCAATATAAATCATAAACAAGCGTGTTCACGTATTATAAACGGACGGATATTGTTTGGTGCTCATACCAACTACTTTTAGGTCAGATGCAATGGCCATTCCTTTATGCAATTTACTGCACGCGGAAAGGAGCGTTTGCAGGTTTTACTAGATGGCGCCACTATCATTGTACCGTATGAACATTTGAGAGCGGGGCCTGACGTGGCCGAGCGGCCGATTGCGCCGGCTTTCTTGCACGCCGTGTGAGTCGTAGTGTATCGTCGTCCTCGTTTTTTGTTGCCATGAGCCAACAACTCAACTTTATGTGACAGTCTCTAACTGCGATGAAACGAAGAGCATGAAAGCGAAAAAAATGCCAGGGGTGATTGCAGCCGGCAGTGGCTGGTGCGAGGGAGACGTCACAAGAAAGCTGAGTATTAACGCGATAGCGTTAAAGAGCTCGTATCGCAGAAATTCCGGCGTCGGTGTCGGCGGCGGCGTCGTTGGTTGTGAGCGAAGAATCATCATCTTGTCCGTGACCGAAAAATCGAGAAAGATGCAAATAAAATAAATAATAAAAATTTCCGGGTCCGAATGAGGATCGAACGCGGGTCGTCTGCGTGGCAAGCAGGTGTTCTACCACGCAGCCACGCTCCTGCTTGTGATTACATATAAAATAACTTCCTCTGCTTGGAATTGCAGTGAAAATAACTTTCATGCCTTGCAAACACGAGCGTCCTGTATACAGGCGTCACAGTACAACATGTAATATCGCAGTAATATTGCGTGGTACAAGCGTGCATAGCCATCGGGCGTCAGAAGATGTGAATATCATAAAGACATTGTAGTTCAAAGCCGCGTACCCATTACAAAAGGCACACACGTTACTGCGCGTATTCCCTTAAGACCACGTAGTGGGTGCATAGAAACTTCGAAAACATTTCCCGCATTTACCGCGCATAATTGCTCGTGGTATAAAACATGCTACGCATTACATAGTGTGCACTAAGGGATTGAAGTACGGACTAGTGACAGGATATCGCTATCGCGTTCAACTCTTAAAGGCGAAGCTTAAGGGTCCCCCCAAATTTCGTTCCATCATGGCGGCACGAGTGCGGCTATAGGTTTCAATGCATTGGCCCTATGGGGAGATTTTCCTCTAGAGTCATTATATTAACGCTATGCAGCAAACCTTACGTTCCGCGCCGTTTTCGCCTTCACGGGTGCGCACGGTGAGAACCGGTGCGCACAGGCAGCGCATTGCGTCACGTGGTACGACAAGCCCTGCGCGTGCGCAGGGCGCTTGCGATTCCTGCTCGAATGCTCCGCTTTTCGCGAAGTAGAGATAGCTGCTCCGTGTATGGATCTGGCGGCGGAGCTGCGATCCAGATTTGCCAACGAAACCTACAGGTAGCAATCTCAATCTGCCAGTGGAGCAAACTTGCTCCGCATGGAGCAGAAAAACTGCTACCGCAAGTGCTCCGAATGTGCCATGGGAATTCACTATCAGTGGGCATGTGGCGGGACATTCGGTGGATGGACGCTGGGGCCGGTGTTAGTGGGGTGGTTTGATGTCGGGTGTTTGGCGGGAAACCCGGTGGGCAATGTGGGTACACATGAGAGATGTGCTGGGTGGGCACTGGGTGCCACAGATGTCATAACGAACGTTTGATGGGGAGCCAGTGCTGATGGTTACACCGACGTTGCTGATTATGAATGCTTGGTGGTCTGCTGTGTTTCTGATTAATAGAAATACTTATTGTAGAAAATCTTCGAACAGTTGTGGTTCAACTTTCAAAGTGGTACTGACACAAAAACTTTTAGTCATCGTTTTTTTTTTGCGTCAAATCAAAGGCCAAGCCCTAGATAGCGTAGACAATGCACTGGTAAGCGTGAGCGCACTGCGAAAAAATTAATTACAATATGTTCTTAAAAGCTAGTTTCGGTTTCTACTTCACCCTGATGTCAAGACATGGTATGAGCTTTTCGTCACGCGCTCGCCCAAGATATCGTGACGTCTCCACGTTGGTGACACACAAGCGCACATTTTGGATAATTTAGTGCTTGACGTCATCACAAGTAGACATACTGACAGTTGATGTCACCAGAATCTACACTGAAGCCTGGCGTCATGCTACTGTCAATGTCAGTATGACGCCATGCAAAAAAAAAAAGACTTTAATATTGAAATAAAGTATCAGCATTCAGTCAGCGTTATACTTGCCCAGAGTCATCTGTGTTTCCAGGAGATATGTATGAGTAAACCCGGCTTCGAAAATTCGTGTCAGTACCTTTTTAACTGTAGGGTGTTCTGCATCGATTGTCAACACGTTCTTTCTCGCAATGAAAATGGAAGTGTCAAATATTTCCTGTACAAAACCTCCACCATGGAGTCACGGGTATACAACTTTTTACACTGTGTACTTGCAAGTACTTTGTGGAGCCGCAACATTCATATGGGACAGGATTGCTTTCATATCGACAAGGGACATCGTGTATGACTGTCCGCCAACATGCTGTCTCGGGCGTCCGTGGAAAACCCAGAAAAAAACACCGATGATGACGTAGAAGTTCACGCGGTAAGTGTTCTTTCATCACTTGTCAGCGAAGCAACTTTGAAGCGGTTGGCACAAGAAACTAGCAAGGACAACTACTTGAATCAAGTCATTCATTGCTTGGAAAGCAATAGGCCAGTCTGTGGAACACTAAAACCCTTCGAAAAAGAATTAGTTGTCGTGAGTGGTGTGTTGCTTAAGGGATGCAAAGCAGTGGTACCATCAAGCATGCGCCCCGAGTTACTTCGAAGAATTCACGGAGGCCACTTGGGGATAAATAAATGCAAATCTCGAGCGCGTAAGTTACTGTTCTGGCCTGGTCTTAATGCGGACATTGAAGCGCTCATCAGAAGATGCCCAGTTTGTCAGAAGTATGCGTACCGGCAGCAAAGTGAACCGCTCATGAACCGCGCAGTGCCGTAACATGCATGGTACCGAGTAGGTGTCGATATTTTTCAGTGGGCCGGAAAATCATACCTGTGCGTTTTGATGCGCTATCCAACTTTCCAGAGGTGGAGCTTCTATGTGACACAAAAACGGCCACAGTTGTGACAAAGCTCAGCGCAGTCTTTGCACGGTATGGAATACCTATAGAGGTATCCACAGATAATGGTCCACAGTTTGAGGGCCATGAGTTTGCATTGTTTGCAAAAAAGTACGACTTTAAACACATCACGTCCAGCCCGCGGTTTCCTCTCTCGAATGGTCTCGCAGAAAAAGGTGTTCAAATCGTAAAACGAATTTTAAAGAAGACGTCGGAGATGAAAGATGATTTGTGGCTTGGATTTCTCGCTTACAGGACCAGTCCGCAAGAAGACGGTCAGTCTCCTGGAAAGTTGCTTCAGGGCCGACGACTTCGGACAACTCTTCCAGACTTCAACGAAGCTCCAAGACAGTTGGTAAAGAAACATGAACAGTACCGACCCCCAAGATGTAGTCTTGCACCGTTGCAAAGAGGCCAGGTTGTCAGGGTACGAGGAGACTCGTGGTCACCGAAAGCAAAGGTACTTAATGCGGCTGATCAACCTAGGTCGTACCAGGTCGCCACCGAAGACGGCAGTGTCTTGCGCCGCAACCGACAACACCTCAGCGCTACGGCTGAACCTTTCACCATTTCGCCTAGTGTTGACGACATCCCCGAGGACTTCCACGAGGACGGGTACCCCACCCAGGTCCAACCCAACGACGAAAGCGCACCCGACGCTACGCCATCAACGCGAGAACCAAGAAGACCACAGCGCGAAAGAAGGCCACCACGGCGGTTGAGATATGACGACAACTTCGTGCAAGTTCCGTGAACTCAAAACCTTCTGAAGTGAATTGGTGCTGTGCGTTATTTTGAGTGGATTTGTTTTTCGTCAAAACGTTAAAGTGATTTGCTTTTTCATTCCAAGAGAGGAAGATGTATCAGGTAGATAAGCTGAAGTGATGCGTGCCTGCAAGCAGCATCGTCGGCGCATGCTCACCACTTGTGTGCCCTTTCCCGTACAGGGTATAAAACGTGTGCAAATAAAAGCTGGGGGGCTTTTTCCGTTTGCTGAAAACTGGTCGCTGTTGTTACTCAGTAGATTGCACACGATACAGGGAGACGTTTCCATTCTGAAATGGCTAGATGTAGGCATGAAAACTGTAAAAGTTTAGTACGGGCAAAAGGTGGTTGAACCTTAAATTTGTGATTGATACGTGGAAAAATCTTTTTGGCGGGTCACATGTGTGCTTGAGAAAATCTACTTCGTCGGTGACAAAGCTGATGGAAAAAGGTTAACGGGCACATTTTCCTTCTAGTCTGGAATGGAATGAGACCTAGGTCGCGCTTTATTTTCGTGATGCTTCATTGCTGCGAATAATTACCTAAAACGTGCTGCCTTGTTTTGCAAAGATTCTAATTTGTTAATAATATACGTCTGGTGCGGGTTCCATATAAAGCAGGCGTACTCAAGTTTCTCGCGAAGTATGGTAGTGTATGCAAGAAGTTTAGTACTACTGTCAGCCTGACGAAGCGTACGACGAAAGAATCGAAGTGATTTGCAGGCTGCAGAAACAACAAAATCCACATGATTTTGCCAGGACAAATTTGGAGAAAGATGGATATCTAAATATTTAAACGATTCTGTAGTGTCCAGGGCTTGACCATTTAGAACGTAAGTTTGCTTTGTAATTTCGCTAGATGTGGTAAATCTCATAAGCTTAGTTTTAGTAGTGTTCGCGCTCATTCGCCACTGGAAACGCCATCTTGCAATCGTATACAAGTCTTCTTGTAGCTTGGCACAGTCATCCTAACATCTTATCGGTCGGTAGAAAACGCAGTTATCGGCATACAACCGGATGTGTGAGTGCATACCTTGATGAATATCATTTATATAAATGAGAAATAGAGTGGGTCCTAAAACGGAACCCTGGGGCACACTGGAGATAACAGCAAGAGAATCGACATTTGGGCTAGTTGGTTGATATGCATGGTATAGCTGTTATTAAGCGCACTTCAACGAAGACAAACGAGAAAGGAACACAAGACAAGCGCTTACTCGCAACTGAAAGATTTATTGAAAAGGGAAGAATATAAATACACCAAACAAGAAATCAACGCATGCGTGTCAAGGCAAAAGGACAACCATGGAAAAACGTGAAGGGTCAGTTAACTAAGGCAGATAGACTATCTCGAAACATTATCGAGAAAGGCAAACTCCTTTTCATGTAAGAACACCGAAGGTTGGCTGACGCACTGATCGCCTCTTTTTCTTATATGAAATGCTTCAGTCATCTCACGAGTAAGTTGATTGTGACTACGAAAAACAATTTCAGTGTCCTGAAAAACAGGATAGCAGCCGCATTCCCTGCAATGCGCCGCGAGATGCGATGCTGCTGAAGATTTCAAAGATGAATCGTGCTCTCTAAGACGAACATTGATGCAGCGTCCCGACTGGCCAATGTATACTTTACCACAGCTAAACGGGATCATGTAAACGATGCCCATCGCGCAGTCCACAAACATTTTGCTGTGTTTTATACGACATTGAGGAAGTTCTCTGCGCATGCGTGAGCAAATCGACTGCAGTTTATTTTTAGCTGAGAAAAGCACATCAACTTTGTACCTATTTCCGAGTTGCTTTAGTTCATGCGATGTCCTATGAAGATAAGGAATTACTGCTGTCCTCTTACTTTTACTACTCTCACCACGACAGCCTAACTGATTCCCATCGGATTTTAGTTTCTTAATCATGTTGTTACATACAGACGTGATGACATCATTAGGATACCCTGCTTGTTCTAGTTTACTGACTTGATTGTCAAAACTCAATTTAATTCTGTGTAGGCAGGACTTTTTCAAAGCAAAACCCAAACTCGTGTTAACGATACTCCTTTTGACCAGCTTTGAGTGGCTCGACCTGTAATTAAGTATAGGTTTTACGGATCTAGGACAATAATACCAGCAAACATGCTGGGGTTCAAAGACCAAGTTAATATCAAGAAATTGCAGTTGTTTGAGATGTGGCAATTCAAAAGAAAAGTTTAGTTTCGTGCCTGTTTCTTTAAAAACCTTCAAAATATTTACAACATCCTGAGTCAAATCTAAGGACGCAGTGAACACAAGAAAATCATCAACGTATCTGAATACACGAACTGCGAGTCCTGACAGATGCTTTTGAATTCCTACATCTAGCTTGCCCAGAAAAATTTCACTTAATATCGGAGCTACTGAAGAGCCTATGCATATACCCGATCTCTGGACGTGAAGATTACCCCCCCCAGGCCACGAAAGTTGACTTTAGGTAGAAACTGAGTAATTCAAGAAAGCTAGAAACCGAAGTTCCACACTTTAGGCAGAAAGCCAGTTCATCATTATCTTGCGCGATGCAGCTTTTAACGCTTACCATCAGCTCGTCATGGGGTATCGAATAGTATAGATCCTCAATGTCTATACTGAATGCGCTACGGCAGCTAGAATTATCAGTGCTCAGAGAGGACGGGTACCTCTTGGCACATTCGAAATGGAACCTGTCCTCCTGATCTTCAAGCTTTGTGTGGATGGCTTCAACCCTCCGTCAGACATTCAAGAAGAATGTGCAGGATTCTGCGGTCCGAACTATGGTGGCAAGTTAGGTGCTACAAGGATTGGTTGAAAGTATCGTGCAGTGCGATGCATGGTTCTCGTTGGCAGCCGTTCTACAGGGACTGGTGCCGCACCGGCAACGACACGGCGGAGTTCCTCTGGCGACAAGTTCTTCCGCAACTTCCAAAGAGAAAGAAGTCGCTCGTGAAAGCCGGGAAAGTGTTGAACCTCAGCGAGACAACCCTTCCTGACAAGCATCTTGAAGTACTTGGCCTCGGTCCCAAGTTTCGCTTCGAACCTTCACTCAAGCGGGTGGACAAGTTGGTGTCAGCACGGTCCATTTCCAGGCAAGTGGTAGAAGAGGAACGACCCCGGTGTATTTCGGAGTGTGTTGATGCCATTGCTAAGACTGAAATGAATAAGCAGGGTATGGACAGAATTCGTCCAATTTGTAAATTTCTGTCCTGTAACAAACTACAACTTCTTGTAGCCGACAAGGAAGGTTTCTTTGTTGTTTTGGATGAGGGCACTTTTTCGGAGAAGTCTTCGAAGGCGCTCAGCAAGAATTTTGTACCAGTCAATTGCAATAGTTTGAAAGTCAAGAAAAGTGCCTGCTCCTTGCTTCTGGACATGAATTTTGAACGGTTAGCTTCCGCGGTCAAATCTGCTAAGCGTTCTGAACTTGATATATTTTTTTCGATTAAGACGCACAAGCCCGATATGCCTTTCAGAGCGATTGTGTCCGAAAGAGACACGTGGCAAAACGTTGTTTCTAAATACCTGCAAAATAATTTGGAGAGTCTTTCTATATTGGATCCTTTTCGTGTCAGCAATTCCGAAGCGGTGGTTCAGTTTCTGAGCACTGATAATTCTAGCTGCCGTAGCGCATTCAGTATAGACATTGAGGATCTATACTATTCGATACCCCATGACGAGCTGATGGTAAGCGTTAAAAGCTGCATCGCGCAAGATAATGATGAACTGGCTTTCTGCCTAAAGTGTGGAACTTCGGTTTCTAGCTTTCTTGAATTACTCAGTTTCTACCTAAAGTCAACTTTCGTGGCCTGGGGGGGTAATCTTCACGTCCAGAGATCGGGTATATGCATAGGCTCTTCAGTAGCTCCGATATTAAGTGAAATTTTTTCTGGGCAAGCTAGATGTAGGAATTCAAAAGCATCTGTCAGGACTCGCAGTTCGTGTATTCAGATACGTTGATGATTTTCTTGTGTTCACTGCGTCCTTAGATTTGACTCAGGATGTTGTAAATATTTTGAAGGTTTTTAAAGAAACAGGCACGAAACTAAACTTTTCTTTTGAATTGCCACATCTCAAACAACTGCAATTTCTTGATATTAACTTGGTCTTTGAACCCCAGCATGTTTGCTGGTATTATTGTCCTAGATCCGTAAAACCTATACTTAATTACAGGTCGAGCCACTCAAAGCTGGTCAAAAGGAGTATCGTTAACACGAGTTTGGGTTTTGCTTTGAAAAAGTCCTGCCTACACAGAATTAAATTGAGTTTTGACAATCAAGTCAGTAAACTAGAACAAGCAGGGTATCCTAATGATGTCATCACGTCTGTATGTAACAACATGATTAAGAAACTAAAATCCGATGGGAATCAGTTAGGCTGTCGTGGTGAGAGTAGTAAAAGTAAGAGGACAGCAGTAATTCCTTATCTTCATAGGACATCGCATGAACTAAAGCAACTCGGAAATAGGTACAAAGTTGATGTGCTTTTCTCAGCTAAAAATAAACTGCAGTCGATTTGCTCACGCATGCGCAGAGAACTTCCTCAATGTCGTATAAAACACAGCAAAATGTTTGTGGACTGCGCGATGGGCATCGTTTACATGATCCCGTTTAGCTGTGGTAAAGTATACATTGGCCAGTCGGGACGCTGCATCAATGTTCGTCTTAGAGAGCACGATTCATCTTTGAAATCTTCAGCAGCATCGCATCTCGCGGCGCATTGCAGGGAATGCGGCTGCTATCCTGTTTTTCAGGACACTGAAATTGTTTTTCGTAGTCACAATCAACTTACTCGTGAGATGACTGAAGCATTTCATATAAGAAAAAGAGGCGATCAGTGCGTCAGCCAACCTTCGGTGTTCTTACATGAAAAGGAGTTTGCCTTTCTCGATAATGTTTCGAGATAGTCTATCTGCCTTAGTTAACTGACCCTTCACGTTTTGCCATGGTTGTCCTTTTGCCTTGACACGCATGCGTTGATTTCTTGTTTGGTGTATTTATATTCTTCCCTTTTCAATAAATCTTTCAGTTGCGAGTAAGCGCTTGTCTTGTGTTCCTTTCTCGTTTGTCTTCGTTGAAGTGCGCTTAATAACAGCTATACCATGGAGATAACAGGTTGAAATGATGCGTGGACATTGTTAATCACAACGGCTTGCCGTCGGTTGCTTAAGTATTCTTTGACCCAGCTTATAGGGTTGCCGTTGGGTGGACTTGAAAAGGAGCCAGAACTCAAGCCAAAAGTAGCCAAAGTAGCCATGTCATTTAATATCATCGCCAAATTTGTAGCCAAGTGGTATATGAGCATATTCTTTATAATTGATCAATAAATAATACCATTTTGTATAAGTAAGATCATAGAAAGCCACCGATAAGTTGAAAATAAATTAAATGAACGAATTATGATAAATTCATTACGGGTGCATTTATTTTATGTAGAAAATATGAGTTCTTGTCAGACACAAAGTTATATTAGAATATTGCAGCCAGCAAGTCAGAAGGAACATGTATAAGTTCAAACAGATTTTCGTTGAAGCTGCAGACCAAATACTAGTTGTAGATGAACAGGCCAGCTAAATTTTGTTGCAGATGTCTGTTTTTCCAAGTTTACACGAGAACACGCACTGCGCATCAGAATTATTCGTAAAACTTGCACGTAGCATCACAATAGATTGCGGGAAGCTTGAGCACCGAGCTGGCCACGTGTTCGTCACCATGCACGCAACTTCGCCACTCCATATTTGAAGACGCGCTAAGCGTCGCGTAAGAGTGCCTCGATGCGCACCAGCCTACTGGTAGGTGGAGGACGACAGTACGCATCCGCTAAAGCGAGAGAAAAGCTTAAAAACAATGTATTTCGTTTGCAAAAATGAGAAAAAAAGTGGCTACTTAATGCGCCAAATCAGCACTTTAAAAGTAGCCAGAAAATAGCCACGGCGCCAACTGCAAAGTTTTGCCGCCAGACGGGGTCGAAAAGTAGCCAATTTGGCGCAAAGTAGCCACCAACGGCAACCCAGCCAGCTTACTACTTTTGCGTCAATATTAACCAGCTTCAATTTATATATTAGGTGGATATGGGACACATGGTCAAATGCTTTCGTGAATTCAATAAAAATGGCATCGGTTTGTATAAGCTCATGAAGGTAGAGGTATATGTCTGTAGTTAGTTCAAAAAGCTGAGATTCGCATGATCGGCCACGCTGAAAACCATGCCGGTTGGGAAAAAGAATGGAATTCCTAGTAATGTACTGCATGGTTTCAGAAGATAAGACATGTTCAAGTAGTTTACACACAACAAACGTTAAAGATATGGGTCTGTAGTTGATTGGTCTTGTTTTTGTCACCGCTTTTATATATTGGTATATCATGTGCTAATGTCCAGTCGTCTGGAATTTCGCCAGTGCTAAGAGACTGCTGGACCAATAGTGTCAGTATAAGAGCAGAATTGTGTTTGGTCATTTTAGTAGCTTAGTACAAATACCGTCAGGACGTGGACTACAAAATGATTTTAAACGCTCGATAGCTTTAACAATACCATCACAGGTTACAATAATAGATTCCATAACAGTTGAAATATCGGAAAACTGTTGTGACATGTTGATGCGTTTTTCTTCAATAAATATAATGTTAAAAAAGTCATTAAAGCGATCAGCAACATCACTTGCATCAATTTCAGCACCAGACTAAGCTTCAAAGAATGGTAATTCTTTAGAAGGTGCAGGATAAATGACATTCCAAAATTTCTTTGGATCTGTTTTTAAAAATTGCGAAATATCCTGGTTAAAAAACTTATATTTTGCAGCTTCGATCTGTTGTGCGCATTCTTTAGAAAACGAGAGGCATTGTGACCTAGCTTGAAGGGATTTTATGCGCGTTGCTTTTCGAAACAAGCGCTGCTTTTTTATTCAAGCATCGCTTAATCTCTCGAGTAAACCATGGCTTGTCTCCTTTATCATAGATCCATCTTTTTGGAATGTATCTCTACGTTAGCCTTAAAAGTTCATCACGGTAACGGATCTAGTTATCATGCAAAGAACAAGTTTCATATGTTTCCAAGAATGCAAATAAAAAATTGGGGGACTCTTAATCTTCGCCTTTAAGAGTTGAACGCGATAGCGATATCCTGTCCCTAGTGCGTACTTCAATCACTTAGTGCATACAGTGTAATGGGTAGCATGCTTTAAACCAGGAGCAATTATGCGCGTGAAATGTGGGAAATGTTTTCGAACTTGCTATGCACCCACTACGTGGTGTTAAGGGAATACGCGCAGTAAGGTGTATGCCGTTTGTAATGGGTGGCTGGCTTTAAACTATGAAATCGTTATGATAGTCACATATCCTGACGCCCGACGGCAGTGTACGCTTGTACCACGCAATATTCCTGGGATATTACATGTTATATTGCGACGCCTATATAAAAGACGCTTGCGTTTGCGAAGCATGAAAGTTAGTTTCACTGCATTTCCAAGCAGAGGAAGTTATTTTCACAGTATTCCCAATCAGAGGCATGGCTGTGTGGTAGAACACCTGCGTGCCACGCAGACGACCCGGGTTCGATCCTTACTCGGACCCGAAAATTTTTATTATTTATTTTATTTGCATCTTTCTCGATTTTTCGGTCACGGACAAGATGATGATTTTTCGCTCACAACCAACGACGCCGACGCCGACGCCGACGCCGGAATTTCTGCGAAACGAGCTCTTTAACGCTATCGCGTTAAAATTCAAACAGCTCAAAGTTGAAGCCTTCGGCATCCGCTCTAGAATAATCATAAATCTCTTTTCTTTGTCTAAGTTTCTTCACAGTGTGCTCATTAAAGCTGCAATGTATAACACGATGGTCACTGATACGCTCTATAACATCTACGGTTACACGTTCGGGATGCGTTGTTAGAAACAGGTCAAGAATCGCATCACCACGTGTGGGTGTTTGAATTGTTTGAGATAACTGAAAATATTCTAAAAGTCGATGAAATCTGCATATTCGCGTGTGTTTCGTGTTCCAGGTGAGATCAAAGCAGACCACTCTGTACCTAGAAAATTAAAATCACCGGCTAAAATAACAGGAGAGTTATTATATGTGGCTTGGACGAAGCCTAAGACACTGCAGCTCCTCAGAGAAATTTTCTAGGAAATCGGGTGGCTTATAGCATGCTCCAATAACCAGAGTTACAGCTGGCAAATAGCATGCAACCCAAACAATTTCAAGAATACTATCGGTAGGTATAACTTTAACCTTGATATGCTTTCTTATGGCTATTACGACACCACAACCCTTTCTTTCCACGTGGTCTTTACCAAACATACTAAAAATTTTTGAAAATTTGTAATTCACAGTTGTTAACTTCGGGGGTTGACCATCTTCTGGTTCTGTTATAACGTCTGTATGTTTTTTTGAAAGAACTTTACTGAAACATAAGCAATTATTAGAGTCTTTAGCAACTTTCGGCAATACAGTGCGCACATACGGTGCGGTATTATCTTACCGCTCTTCATCCACCCGCGAGATGGCGCGAAGGGTGCGTTTAAAAGCAACTGTCCCAGGTTTCCTTTGAGTTTTAAAACTGCCCTTGAGACGCGCACAATAAAACCGACCAGTTTCTGTACCCACTCGCGATGTGGAATGCTGGGCAAAATTAAAGCCCCTGAAACTTCGTAAAGTAGCGACATATGTGGGGAAAAGCCCGCCTCCTCTCTTTTCTCCCTCCTCCGACCTCTCTGAGACTGATGCCGCGTTGGTATTGGCCAGATGCCGTTATATGGCACCGCGCATTGCGTTCGTTTGTTTACCGTCGCTTTCGACTGCCATTTTTGCTCTCGAAGCGCGGACTCGCTGGTGCACAGCTCACGTGTTTTACGGATACACATTTGTCCTTCCGTGCCCGTTGTGCTGTGAAATACTTTTCGCCCAAGACTGAGGTCGCTGTTGGTTGCCATGGGTGGCTGTTGCGCCTTCTCATGCCAGAACAAGTCCAGTGACGGCCAAAAGCTCTTCGTGATACCGTCCGTTAAGCGCAGAGAGGTTCAACAAAAGACGTGGTTGCATAGAATCGGAAGTGAGAACTTCCGGCCGACAGTTTCGACTCGACTTCGCGAGGTAAGCTGCGAGTCTCTCACTATGAGTATGCGTCGAGGTTCGCGTAATTCGATGCCTGCTCTAATGCCGTAGACACGCACGTCACAGTTGATTGTGCGGAACGTCGCCATCTCTTTCACGTTTCATTAACGCATCTGCGGGGTCTGTTTTCTTTGTCAACAATACATAGTTACGTTTTCTGCTCGATGCGATGCGCCGAGTAGTTTGAGTTCGCGGTATTGGTTTATGCGCTTAGCGTGCACACGGACGGACGATCGAAAGTGTGATTGCGAAACCAGAGATTCCGCGCTGCTGTTCTAAGTAAACAAAACTGGAGTGCGAAAACTCTAATTAAGATTTGTACTCTACGTTGGTTTTTGTCGCGTGCTCGTATAGCTGTGGTACTTGAGATGCGAGGGTAGATATGCAAAGCGTGCGTGACCTACCGAGTCGTTGTGTGCGTTCATCGTCTAGGTACGTCACGTATACGTGCCATTTCGCGCGACTCTTTAGTGCTATTTCGTGTGAAAGTTTATATCAGCGAGTGGTGCTCTCGCGAAGAAATCGCTTACGGTGGCACGCTAGTTCATTTATTCGCTTGCTCGTTCTTTCAGTGCTATAGTTCGAATGTCATATACGTCCACAAGGCGCACTTGCAAAATATGGTTGGTGCGTCTAAACACTTAACCAAATAACCACAGCTGTTCGAATGTATCAAATATAAATGATGTGCGCCTTCTGGCGCATTATTAAGGAGAAAGCCTTAGATTCCTCATCATACGATAAAATTGACTGTCGGCGACATCGCCGTCCCACGTCGACAGCGTTAATGCGAGCTGTTGCTTCCACTGACAGACATGGTGAATGCTGTCTGCACATATTGTATACCCTATGCGGCACTACACAGAGATGTCGTGGGCCCGTTACACTCGTATAGATAATTTTCGGCTGAGTTAGACGGCTGACGCGAATGCTCTCAGCGCGATGCCTGGCAAGCAAGCGCTGTCTCCGCGAAAGGGCGTCTGCTACGCAGGTGCAAGGCAGGTGGCGCCATGTTCGAAAGAGAGTGCGAAGGAGAGGAGACCGAGGAGAAACAAGAGCGGAGGAGGAGAGCGTTGTTACTTTGCGAAGTTTCATGGGTTTTAGTCAAAATATGCTTTGAACGCCACCGCGCGGCAGGAGCGGCAGAGGGGTGACTCCACGCGTCGCAGTTCTCAACAACAACAAAAAATATCTAAGAATGTTAGGTTGTGCACAGTCGACACTGGCTGTGCGCTGCTCAAACACAAAGTAACAACTGTGACACTTCTTAGTTCGCGCTCGTCCTGTCTATATCTGTGCGTTGTTTTCGAGCGTCCTTCTTTGTTCATGAGCAGCGCGCTGCAAGCGTCGAGCTGTGACATGACATATTTTTTGTTAGTTCCCGCTCGTACTGTTGTGCTTTTCGTGCTTCCTTTACTCTTGAGCGTGGCGCTGTAAGTTTCGAGCTGCTTGCCGTCCTTCGTGTGGAATTCCAATTTGTTGCTATCGCCATTTGTTGCTATCGCAACTCTGACTTTCTTAATCTCCTACTTCCTCAGTTGCGGCAGTCACCATGCTCCACTATGAGCAGAAGAAGGTATAGCGCGTTTTTTTTTTTTTTGTCATCTGTTTTAGTCACTGCATACCGGAGAGCCTACCATTGTTTGTCGGAACGGGAACAGTGGCATAAAAGGTGGTCGATGCTCTCTTAACATTGAATTCGTTATGCTAAGGTGTCACCTGACTAGAGACGCATGTCATCTGCATCTTTTCATAGCCAGAGCTAGACAACGTGCGCGAATAGAATGAATCGCATATTTCCAACAGTGCGTGTCGTCTATCTCGTATCGCAGACGCCGCGGAGTCATACAAAGATGGCGGCAGTAGCAGCAATGGCGGAAGCGGCAAGCGGCGTCGCACGCGGACGAACTTCAATGGCTGGCAGCTGGAGGAGCTCGAGAAGGCGTTCGAGGCCAGTCACTACCCGGACGTCTTCATGAGGGGAGGCTCTCGCCATGCGGCTAGACCTCATCGAGTCAAGCGTACAGGTCGGTGACGTCATTCTGAGCATGGAACCACCTGGGGCTTGCGCCCGGTTCTTTCCAGCTTCACCCGTGTTGCTCGCCTCATTTTAAATGCGAAGCATTTCTTTGCGTACTGTAAGCACTTTTGCGTTTCTATCTATCTATCTATCTATCTATCTATCTATCTATCTATCTATCTATCTATCTAGGCGCCTACGTCTGGGTGCTCTCGTGATCGCCTCATAAACTTGGTGTAGACCAAAATTTGTATGGAAGGCTAAGAGGTATTGAAGAATACGTCTGGCTGGTCATGACATGTATAACGTGAAAATCCTGTCGTATACGTCGTCAAACCCTTTCCTGCAGACACGTGTGGCACATACCCGTATACCACGGGCCGCGGTGTGCGGGTATGCGCCACAGGTGTTAGACAATTTATATCTGCCGAGGAAAGGCGAGGACAGACATTAGTCATTTAAATGCCAGGGCGTTAAGAAAAACTGCCGTCAGCAGCGTTGACACGACGAGTGCTAATATTAATATCAGGGTCCCAGCAGGAATCGAACCCAAGCAATATGCGTGGCAATCAAGTATTCTGCCACAGAGCCACGCCAGGTTTCGGAACTGCTTTGGAAAAAGACCCTATGCAGGCGTAATGTTGGTGAAACGTCAATTCTGGTTGCAGTGCAGGCTATCTAGTTTTATAAACATTACATATGTACTCCCATGAGGCAGGCGTCATGTCGGGTTAGCGTCAATTGTATACTTAAGCGTCATCCACTGTAGTTGGTCCACGAAGCACTATCCAGCGCTACCATCCTCGCAAGCACAGGTGTTGCACATCAGCTTGCCGCTTCTGGTGTTGGTAATACCCATGTTTCTGTTGGCATCGTTTCGCTGCTGTAAAGATCTGGTTATATGAAACATATGCGACTGTTGAACACATGTCTGTGCGTACAACATTTGTGCATGTCTTTAACGTCATGTCGTAACGCTCCGATAAAAAAAATTACAATCTAGTCACCTTGCCTCCGCATGCTTCGCATAACATCGATTCCCATGGTACTTGGGATCTGCCAATTTTTTTTTGTTCTGCTATGTAGAGAGAACGTGCACGTATCATGTTATTGTGTCTTTTCAATGTTCGTGTTCAAGTTAAGGCGCATTTTTAAAAATGTTGAATGTAAAATCATGTCTCTCGATAACTGAATGATGACTGTGGCCAGCGTTGCTATTAGAAAGCCCTAGTAGCGCGATACTAGCCTTGGTTGTTTATTGGCAAACAAGGTGTTCTATAGATGATTCGCAATCCTGTAACTGAAACGTATAAAATGAAGGAACACTTCGCATTTTTTAAAGCGAAATTGTAGCTTACACAGAAAAAGAGTTGAAGCCAGTGATGAACACGTCAAATTTTTTTTACCAGTGTTTGCGACATATTGAAGCTCTAGATCATACTATGAGATCCCCTGACGGCGTTATCGTAGTGACGAGCTACACTGAGGAGGTGTTCATGTCACATTTCAGATTTTTGACGTCGTGCACACATGCCCACCGAAACGCTCAAATATCTTGCGCCCCCAGCACCAGCACTACCACAACAACAAACTAGTGCGAATTGGGCTCTCTTGCCAAGGTTTCGACAGTACGTCAGTGTCAGAAAAGAATAGAAAAGAGCCTCATCACTTAATCACTACCTTTGTGTCTATCTAAAACTGCGTGATATCTTCTTCAAGTACCGGAGCCATCTTTTCCGTCTTCTGCTCCCGAAAGGCGCCCATCATCTACACACTTTTGTAGGGAACGCTTTGTTATGTCAGCCACCAAAAATCCCGGACGTCTTTCTTGACCGCCTGGGCATCATGAATCAAGACTTGCATCCTCACATCCCTGAGTATAGCCACAGCCCTTCTTGTTTTCCTCGCCGCCCCTGTATCAGCTGATAGATAAATGCCGTACGCGCATCTCTTTTGCAAAGCTCTACGAGGTGCCGGCAGCCTTTGGGCATTGAGACGTCATTTTCCTAGACACTCACGCGTTTTCGCATGCGAGCCACTTCTCGCGGAAGACATCAGAAGATCGAACAACTAGAGCTCTGCCCTTCCTTCCTACCCGCCCACGATAAACACCGGGTGTAACAACGCCACCGCTCGTCGTGCTGTCTTGAAAGCTGTCTTGGAAGCCGTCTTTGCGGGCACGTTTCCTTAGCGCCATTTATACACTAGAAGACCTGGCGAGAACTACCGCTACGGGGCGAGGGACCGGAGGCTTGTTTTTTCGTGTTTTTTGTGTTTTTTCTTTCTCGCGGATTCTCACGTGACGCATTCACGGGAGTTGCAGACGTCCTTTGCGGCGTGGCTGCTGCGAAACTAAAAAATTAAAAAGGAAAGGCTTGCGATGGTTGGCGGCTGCTATATTTACAGCGCAGCGTTTTTTTCTTTAGCGCGTGACTCTTTTGGGTGACAGGTTTGCGTGATTATGCCAGTGACGGAGTCGAAGCGAGATATTTATCCGCCATATTGTTTACCGCCCATCGTCTCTAATCCTGTGCATGAGGCAGACGTCAAGGTTTAAACGAGTCGCTCCAGACTGCCTCACTTGGTATTCATGTGCCGCCTCACAAAAAAAAAAGTACTCCGCATTTCCACGGCTCGTTTCGGGCCCTGTGGGCTTAAACCTTTGCTTATCGACGTTTGGAACGTGAGCATCGACACTGCCCCTCTCCCCTTGTTTTTCTTTTCGTCATCATTGCTCTTGCGTTGAGTTACAGGAGGCAGGTGGGCGAGATGATTTCCGACTTTCTAACTACGTGATATATAAATCATCGCGCAGTGCTGGAAACAGCAGAGCGATGTTATGCGTTAGAAAAGATCTGCCGTTTTATTTAATACAGTAAGGTGTCTCAGATATACCAGAGTTGGTGGCATGTAAAATATATTTTAGAAATAGGTGTGTCACTGTGATAATTCTGTATCTGCAAGGTTCTAGCAAAATATCTTCAGACAGCTTTATGAAAGTGTTTGGTATAGCGGACTCATGCGTACTGGTTTGTGGGGACTTCAGCGCTCGTAATATAATCTGGGGCAGCGAACATACCGTTTCCGGCGGAAATGTTGTCGAATGTGCTACAGAAAAAATACAATTTGAAAGTGTAAATCACTGCCCTCCAACCTTTCTACGAAGGTATCGTTACTCCAGTTGTATAGATGTCATGCTATGCTCACAGGACCTTCTTGAGGGTTCTGAATGGTCAACAGATATACAAACGCATGGCAGTGATGACTTCCAGGTTCTGGTTAAACATCGGCTTATGCGGAATACAAAGATTCAGTGCTACTCAAAATATATCAACTGGCAGCATTTTTGTCACCGCAAAACGGATGCATTAGGTGAAAATCCGAACTGAGAAACTTTTACAGCTTTGCCGGGGGACTCTTATAACAATTGCACAAAAGAAGTCATTGTGCCAACTGAGTACGCTGCAGTCGACGGGGAATACGAACGCTTAGGAGCAACCAGAAGACGAGCAGAACGGGCTTACCGTCACAGCACCCTCAACTTGACTGTGAGTTTTGCTTAGACGAACTGAAGTGGGCTCTTGAGTTATGCCGTACGAAAACAGCTGCGGGACCAGACGGTTTATGATGTTAAAGAACTTTGGACCAGCAGGTAGAATGGCACTTCTAGAGCTATTGAATGATACATGGATATCACAGACTCTTCCTGATTCATAGAAATTAGTTCGTGTAATTCCAGTCCTAAAACCAGGAAAGACTCCTCTATGTCTGGAATCATTTCTTCCGGTCTGTCTCACAAGCTGTCTCTGTAAGTTCGTGGAGAAATTGGTAGACGGGAGACTTCAACGTTGGTGTAAATACAAAAGTGCTGTCGGATTACATGACAGGTTTTCGGCAAAGGCGATGTACAATGGATGCCGTTTTAGATATTGTCCCATGCGTTGAGCATGATAGCATGTGTAGAAATGTCGCAATCGCAGTATTCCTTGATGTTCAGAGAGCGTTCGACTTTGTTAATCATATTCATGTGCTAGCTGAGATGCTAGATTTTGGCCTATGTGGTTGAACGCTGCAATGGATGTCAAGTTTTTTGAGTGAAAGTAAAATATTCGTGCAA
This sequence comes from Rhipicephalus appendiculatus, assembly GCA_030522465.1. Lineage (NCBI taxonomy): Eukaryota > Metazoa > Arthropoda > Arachnida > Ixodida > Ixodidae > Rhipicephalus > Rhipicephalus appendiculatus. The sequence continues at coordinate 3,947 of JALIZH010022080.1, read as the reverse complement.
ACAACTGAGGGACAAAGTAATTACCACTCCGTCACAGAGGGCGTTCCACAAGAGAGTGTTCCAAGTCCACTTCTCTTCAATTGAGTAATTGCGCCGTTACCGCGAAAGTTACCATCTGGACTGCGGTATTTATTCTACGCAGATGACATCTGCATATGAGCCTCAGGATCAGATATAAACGAAATTCAAACAGTGCTGCAAGAAGGTCTTGACATTATCGACAATTTTTTGAAGGAAAGAGGTATAAGTCTTTCATACGCGAAGACAGCTGTATTACCTTTCACTAGATGACGGATGAACAATTTTAAACTTACGCTGGAAGGACAAACGTTGATGTTCGTGCAAGAACATAAATTTCTTGGCGTTATCCTTGGCAGACATGTCATGGGCATCACACGTCTGCGCACTAGGAAAGCAAGTTAACACAGTTATAAACGTACTTCGCCGACTCGCTGCCACAGCTTGGGGAGGATCAGTCTCTTCACTATTGCAAGTGTATAACGCACTGATTGAGCAAAAAATTGCATATTCGGCACCTATCCTGCAGGGGTTATCCCAAACTACGGAGGAGCGTCTTCAGAGGTTACTGGCAAGGGGGGCTGAGGGGGGTGCCCAGGAGTCCCAGAGGCAGCCTCGAGTTCTCTTGTGATCGCTGAAGTTCGTCATACGACATTTTCTGTCATACGAACGGTCAAAACTTGTCGCCATGTTTACCGAATTTTAACTCAGCACGAGAAGCATCCCTTGCACTTAGCGAAAGAAATAAATGTAAGCTACACAACAGTGTTCAAGAACATAGAGCATTATTACCGGGCTATGAGATAAGCACAGTAGAAATTAATTACCCTCCTTTGATGCTTCCAAGGCCAAAATACAGTTATCGCTTTAGGGGATAATATCTAAAAGGGCCATGTTCATGATAGTCGCACAGCAGTTGCACTATTCCAGATTTATAACATATAGCCGTAGTATATTCACGTGTATACAGAGTGTTCCTGTCGTACAAAGTCCTCCTCTTCAGCTTTGGTCATTCCGCAACTGGCGATAGAGGAAACATTTAAAATAGCTAGAGAGACGTATTATACTGTTCCAGAACTTTTTATCAGTTCTATATGCTTCGTGTTTCATATATGCTTCGCGTTTCACAAAAGACGCACAAATGGGTCATTTTTGGCGATTCCCAGGCAGCTCTCGCATCGCTACACAGCAATAGAAAACATTCTCTAGACTCTTCATAACTATATGATACTCTAAAAGAGCATGCAAAAGCAAGTGCAATGAACCACATAATTGCGTTTCAATAAATACCAGGTCACTACAACATTCTAGGAAACACTTCATCGGAAAGAGCTGCAAATCGAGCTCACAATAACACACAGACAATCAGTCTTCCTCTGTCATGCGATGAAATCCGCCCCCTCCTGAGACAGATATCCCGAAATCTCACTAAAGACAAATGGTGTGATCAACAATCTAAAAATTTGTACTTATATTTAATAGACCCTTGCATAAAACTATCCATTTCATCGGATTTGAGCGAAAATAGAAAATTTGAAACATTAGTTCACCGCCTGCGGCTTGGAACAGCATTTACGCGACACTTCCTATGCAGCAGGGGTCTCAAACTCACCTCAGCCAGCGGGCCGCAGTCACGCAATTTAGTTGCGCAAGGGCCGGGGCAGTGAAGAAGGTAGAAGCGGAAGGGGGGGGGGGGGGGATTTGTACAATTTGCTTGCAAACGCTGCCATTTGAAAGAACATTTTCCCATATCTCATATACAGGTAATTTCTGAAGGGGGTTCGGTGTCAGGATTCCAAAAACACGTCGATACCGATCTCGAAAATGACTCAAATCTGGACGCCGGTTATGAAATATAATTTTTTGTTTCACGGTTCTGTTTCAAAACAAAGTGAACCCATGGGATGCCTCACGCAACAATGCGTTAAACCAGTAAGGTCTGTGTACCTCAGGAACGTACTTCATAAGAAAAATAAAATAAAATACGAGGGGCAAAGACCGTCATGTGAGGGCCGCGGGCCGCAACCGAGAGCCTGGCGGGCCGCGTGTTTGAGACCCCTGCTATACAGGATAAAGCGTGCCTATAGTCCTGAGTGCTCTTGCGGCCACCCTGAGGAAGATGTACGTCATTTACACTTCCAGTGCAAAAAATATTATTCACTCGAAAGATATTACGAGCAAGTTTGTTGCTCTTAGATAAAAAGAGCATTCAGTGGAGAGAAAATTCTAGGTCCATGGCCAACAGCGGTTCTTCCGAAAAGAGCTCTTGTCGCTTTCAAGAAGTTTCTTGAAGTCTCAAACATGTTATGGAAATACTAACGCCGACGATGTTATTGTCTTCCTCTTAATACTGAACGCAAATGTATGGTATTGTGATGGTGTGTTTCATGCTATGTGTAATTGTTTGTCTTAATACTGAACGCAAATGCGTAGTATTGTGATGGTGTGTTTCATGTCATGTGTGTTTTTCTTGGTGTGTTTCCCTGTGATGTGCACCAAGCCATACAGAATATTGAGTTGGGGCGTCTATATGTGAATTAATTTTGCCTATTTGAACTTGTGCGTCTCTACCTGCGTACATACGAACATATTTTACCTATATGAACTTCCATGTGGTGTCGGAATGTACTGCATATGGGAATATTACGTTTTACTATTACATTTTGTGCCCTATTATTACTTTTGCTACATATTTTTTTCTGCCAACCGAGAATGAGTAGCCGATCCCATTATAAAGACGTCAACCTCTCCTGTTGATCATTTCAATAAAAGGAAGAAAAAAAATTCACAGCATATCCACGGAGTTCATGAATGATAATGAGTGGGCGAAGCTCCGGGGGTTCATCGGTAAACCGTGAATCTTCCGTGAATTCTGCCCAGTACATCATCAACGACGTGAGACGCTCAGTGAACGGTAGTGCAGCGCGAGCAGTCGGTTTTAAATGCGAAGCATTTCTTAGCGAACTTCGCTGACCTTGAGCGTATCTATCTAGCCGCCTACGACTTTGTGCTCTCCTGGCCGTATCGTTGATGGGATTTATACCAAAATCGGTATGACATAACATGACTGTATGGCAAACATGAATGACTGGTCATATCATGAAAATCATGACTAACTTGTCATGAAAAGTATGATTTACACGCCATGGTCATCGTGCTCCTGAGGCCGTTTTCTTAACTTGATATATCCAAACATTGGTACGATGAGACACTTCTGCATGATCAACATAAATGACAGGTGGTAATATGAAAATCATGACCTCCATGTCATGTACAACATGATTTACATGCCACGCTCATGGCGTGCTGATGGCCGTTTCGCTAGCTTGATATACACCAAATTCGGTATTGCGTGACGTGACTGTATGACGAACATAAATGCCAAGTGGTCATATGGAAATCATGACATGTCATGTGCAACATGACTTGCCCGCCACGCTCTTGACGCGCTGACGGCCACTTCGCTAGCTTCATATACACCAAATTAGATATTGAGCGACGTGATTGTATGACGAGGATAAATGACAAGTGGTAATATGTAAATCATGATATTTCATGTGCAACATGACTTGCATGCAACGCTCAGACACTCTCGTGGCCGTTTCGCTAGCTTGATATACACCAAATTTCTCCTTGAATGTCTCATGCTCACGTCCGTCCATCCGTCCGTCCGTCCCTCCAGCCGTGCCATGGCACGGCGCCAAGTGGGCGCCGGGCTTGCAAACGGACGCCGGTCGCGTTGGACTCTACAGCGCTCGCGCTTTGCTTGCGTAGCGTCACTGGGCCCGGCGTCTCTAATCATGCAAGGAGGGAGACGTGCGCATCACGTTCCATTCTGACCGCACTCGTCTCAGTGGGCACAGGCTTTCGAGGAACACACTATGGAATTGACAAAGTGTCCGTCAATTTAAACGCTGGAACGCCGATGG